>JAKSZP010002318.1:0-15866 GCA_022478985.1 Massospora cicadina | reverse complement strand
AGTGTAAAGCATTAGAGCGCTCAGCTGTACGATACACCCGCCTCAGGCAGCGCCACACATGGGAACGGACTTGAGGCTGCAACAGAGGATGGTGTGCGTATTTCCAGATAGTCTTTTGGGTCTCAGTGGAATAAGGGATGTCCATCATGTCCAGGTAGTCCACCCTGGATAGGACTTGGGGTCGAGTGGGGATCACGCCATCATTGATGAGTAGCCCCTGTACCTCTTTTGTGAACTGAGGAGAGGGGCGGCCTCTTTAAGTTGTATGTCCACTAATACGAATTCTCCACTCTGCGCTTCGCATGGAGAGTAGGATTCGTTTGTAGTGGGTTTTGGTCCCCGTGAGGACCTGTGGCTGATGTGTGTGATGCGAGGTATTTTATCAGGGAGTGGGGGTTTGATGGATTGTTGAGGCCCAAGGCTTGGGAGAAGTTGGAGCGGGCCGCGCAGGACCAGTGTTGGGATGGGAGTGTAGGAGCAGTGACAGCCGCAATCCAGGTGCCTAGGATCTTGGCGGCATGGGCTTTGAAGTCAAGTAGGCCCATGCCACCATGATGATGAGGGCCAAGCATGACCTCTAGCCGTACTGGTGGAGGGCGGCCTGACCAAAGCCAACCTTGTAGCAAAGCATACAGGGATTTGAAGAAGCTTGGGGAGAAGGGGATGGCGTGGGCTCCAAACCAGACTTTGGATAGGAGCATAGAGTTGGCAAGAACAACCCTGCCAGTGAGGGTAGTAGGGTGGGCTCTGAGAGAGGCGATTCTCTTCGTCACGTTGTCCAGTATATGGCCCTCCATTACTGCTGACGCGTATCCTCCTGCCTCCAACCACACGCCCAGATGGCATACCGGTCCTATGGTAGGTCGCGGCACAAAGGGGAGCACCAGTGGAGCGGTGTGTTTTGAGTTAGTAAGGCATGGACTTGGGCGAGCAGCTGGGCTGGGTTGGGAACTACTTGCTGGGGCCCAGCAGTTCTGAAACTGACCAAGGAGGATGATTTCGGTTTTGGAGGCGTTTAGTGCCGCGTTGCTTACCCAGGAATATTCCTGGATGTTGGCTTCAAGCGCGCGTGCATCTTTATTATTAGACACCCCCACCACGCAATCATCTGCAAATGCCATCATCTTGACTGGGGTTTGGCCTGGCACATGGACCCCAGTGAGTTGGGCATTCACATTTTGCAGTAGTGGGTCAAGGCTGAAGTTGTATAAGAGTGGGCTCAGGGGTCCCCTTGTCGCAGGCCCCTTTGAGGATGTACTACATCCATTAGGAAACCTGGGCCGCACACAGCCATTGTTGCAGATTCCGTGAGCAGCATCACCCAGTTAATGAAGCGGGGAGGTAGGCGGAATTGTTGGAGGCAGGCCCTAAGGTATTCCCAGTTTACTCTATCATAGGCCTTTTGTTGGTCCAAGAATACAAGTGTCCCAGAGGCTGTGGACTGACACACATTAGCCACAGAGTGCACGTTATCCCAAATCGACCTTCTGGGGATGAAACTGAATTGTTCTGGAGAGATGGTGGCAGATGCTACAGTCCCTAAACGGTTAGCCATGATTTTTGTTAAAATTTTGGTGTCTGTGTTTGTTAGAGAAATGGGGCGCCAGTTGGCTAAGTCTAGCCTATCCCCTTTCTTGAAGAGTGTGACTGTAAAAGCCTCATGTCCTCCTGGTAGGAGGCGCATTTCCAACAGGCTTTGGTTGAGTGAGGCTAGCAGCAATGGGGATATGTATTTAAAATATTTTTTGTAGAACTCATATGGAATGCCATCTGGGCCTGGGCGTTTTTGGTTTGGCACACCGCGAATGGTAGTCCATAATTCATTCGTAGTAATTAAATTCATTATTTCCGGGTATCGGAAAATGGTGCGGATATGAGCTCTGTCAAGAAATTCTGCCATTTCGGCCAGCTGAATTGGTTCAGCTCGGTATAACTTAGAGCAATATCTTTGCGTTTTGATTGCCACTTTGGCCGGTGTGTCCACAATAGAATTATCCGATCTTTGCACCTGTGTGCAGGCCACGCTCTGGCGTGGTGCAAAAATTTTTTGAAGAAGTATGCGGTGCACTTGTTGCCCTTAGTGATGCATGTGGCCCTGTATTGGACACAAACCTGATGTTTGTGTTGCCTTTCAAGTGCATTGAGGTGGGCTGCTGCCTCCGCCCACTTCTGGCCCCATGCAGGGCTATATCCTGAGGCTGGAATATTGGACTCTAAGTGGGCCAATTCCGCCAGCGCGCGTGATATAACTGCTGATGTGGCTTGTGAGCTTCTGGATGAGAGATGGCGATAGTGGCGGATGGTGTCTTTTTTGAAAGTTGCCCATGTGGAAATAGGGTCCGTGCAAAACGGTGCAACAAATGATTTTGCCAAAGTTGCCTCTTCCACCCACATGGAAAATCCTGGCGATGCTAGCTCTGGGGGCAGATTTTGCACCAATGTGGGGCCTTTGCAACTGTGACGGGTAAGTGGTATGTTATCGAGACCAGTCAGTGGTTGGAGAATTCCATTTTTGTTGTTTTGAAGTGGGAGATGTGGGGTTAGAATTTTGCTGGCGTTAGAATAAGGTCAATGCAGGTCATGGACCTTAATTGGCCGTTGTGGATGTGGGGACGCGTCATATTTTCGAGCAGTGGGGCATGTCGCAGCAGCGCATCCATTAACCCAAGGGTGGCTTTTAGAACGCGTAGTTCTACGTGACCCTGTGGGGCGTGGGGTGAGGGCGGCCATCAGTCCGTTGGTGAGGTTAGCCAACAGTTCATGTCACCAATTAGGAAAGAATCGGGGGGTAGCGGGAGGGATTTGACTGATGAGAAAAATTCCTGATGCTCTTGTGCACCGTTTGGGGCGTAAATGTTGACAATTGTGTGTGCAACATCGGCCCATGAGAATTGTTATAATGAGCACTTGGTCATTTAAGAATGTTTCTGAAAATGTAAATTTGAAAAAATTGTTTTTCTGAATTAGCACCCCACAGTGCTTCAACCAAAAGGATAGGGATGGTAGGAGCATTGTTTTCCAAGCATCCTCAGAACCTCGTGGACAGTGGGTTTCCTGATGGCCAGGATATCCATGGGTAAATTATTTTGTAAAAAACTCAGTTTCCTAGCCCGGGATGGGGAGGCCTTGAGTCCAGTGATATTCAGCGTCCCTAGAGTGAAGGTTTCCCCCATCGCACCTTAGGTGCGAGGGGGTGGGCCCCTGGCCCACCAGCCTCTTCCAGGTCCCCACGGGCTTTCACAGCAGTGTGGGTATTAGCAGCAATGCTATCGGGGTTTTTGTTAATTTTTGCAGAAAGAGTCGCGTTGGCTTTGGCCTTCGCTTTTTGTTTTCCTGACGTCGGACGAATTTTTTGCGGTGCGGATAAGTTTGGTGCACCGTCGAGTGGGGCAAAAAAAATTTTTGGTTGGGATAGGTCCCAAGTCAGTTTCAACCGGGGCTTGGGTGCAGCGATTGGGTGAGATCAAATCTCCCATCGGATCCTCAGATTGAGTGGCCCATTCGCTTGGGCCTCCCAATCTGATTGGGTGATGGATTCCTGAGTTGCTTCCGCCACGAAGGTCTCCATGTCCTCCTGGCGTTGTGAGTGTGGGATGGTGGTGGTGACCTTGGCCACTTCCTTGGCTGCAGTCCTATGGGCCTGCTTGGCCTTCTTCCACTCCTGCGGGGAGATGGGCTTTACCAATAGGTAGCAGCCTTGTGCTCCCCATGGGAAAGCCTCTTTGGTGCTTGCGGTTGGTTTGTAGTGCGCCTCTCCGCTGGCCATGGCCGCCGAGGGGTGCTCTTGGAATATAACGCCCTCTTTAATGGGGCACGCATGTGCCTTATGGCTGAATGCATCACAGTGGGTGCAAATGGGGGGTGCGCTGTCCACAGTTACCCGGAATGGGTGGGTGGTGTGCCCTGTGATATCAATAAAGGTGGAGTGCGGGATCTGGGTTAGGTCCTTTGTGATCTCCTCAGTTGGGGTCAGAACTGCGATGGCTTTGCTGGTGCACAGGTGTGGCATCAGCGTGAAACATTGCATTTCAAAAGATTGTATTTTGCTGTATATAGCGAGACCATCTTTCAGGTGTTGCTCCAAAATGTCACGTTTTACCGTAGTAGGCAAAAAGTCAAACGTGAGGAAAATTTGGTTTGATTTTGTCCATCTGGTGCATTTAATTTTGATGACCTGTTGACCTTCGGGGAGGTCAACCACTACGCACACCACTGCAGCCTCGTCTGCTGCTATTTTGCTTTCAAAACCTAGGTCCAGCCAACCGCACAACATGGAGTGAGGTGCAACGTACACCACGGTCAGGAAAATTTTGTGTACATCTTCACAAAATTTTTCCCATAGGAACCCGTTTTTTGGATGTCCAGATACACACGGACTCCAAATTCCACCGACAAAAGTGGCTGGGAATGTGGCGTATTGATGTACTGGTTGCATCGTGCTTGCCACGTGAGTATCTCTGAGGAAATTGTGACCGCCAGTTTTTTTAGATTTTTTTCTATTCCGCCGGATTCTCCGGGGCGTTTTCAAATGTTAGAGGCCGCGGGCCTTCCGCCTGCTCCTCTTGCCTTGCTTGCCCAACTGCTCCCAGACATGGGCGCAGACTAATCCCCTCTATGAGATTATCAAACTAGATTTAGTCTTGAATTGAATGGGTTGCAAAAGTGTTTGCAACAAGAAAGAAAAGTCCCTTGTGAAGCCTTAATCTTAGGCTAGTGATACATCTATATATCTAGGCAATTTTGGGCTATATCTATCATTAATTAAACAGTCACTATTTTATTAGAATTAACTCTTTTATTAATCTAAATTAAAATAGCATAAACGGCTAATAATGCCAAATTTACAGTTAAACAAATTTAGTATGAATCACCCTATTAAAGCTCTATTGTCTAATAAGGTAAGGAAGAATTCTCAAGATGAGTTATTATTCATCCTGAATTTAGACCAGATGATATATATAATGATTAACACATCTGCCCACCTCATTAACCACCTCATGCCATATATTATGTTTTATGTCACTTATTCTACCTTTCTATCTGTTGGATTCCCTATGGCAGATAATGAAAACCACTTAACTGTGTGTTTTGATAGATCAGTCTAGCTCTCAATGATGGTGCCTGATCTACTTCAACCCTGGATATAAATTGTACTTTTACCTCCTAAAATTCTGAATCTACTTCCATCCTCACGCACAGCATGCACCTATCTCTCCTCATCTGGAATATCCACCCCTTTTATCTTATCATATTCTTGATTCTATTCTGGTACTATATATAAAGGACCATTTATTTCTTAGATAATTAATGATTAATTTAATACATCCTTTACTATATACTTTTGCCTAGTTTCATCTAGAAATTTCCTGATTGTGAGGCAGAGGTTTTGACTGCACCTTAAGCAGAGATTTGCCTTGGTTACGTTTTCTGCCAAGATATTGCCTATCTCTGACTATATATTTTGTCAGGGAAACTGGAGCGCAGGAGGTTGCTGGAGGGAAAGACACCGGCCAAAGGTGATACAACAAGGCCAAGTGACCCAACAAAACGAAGAGACATCCTAAATGGTCAGTATTGTGTTTCCATATAAATCTTTGAAAAAAACGCACACCAAACTGGCCACACTATCAGAGAAAAGTTGTCAAGGATTCAGCTAAGAAGAACTAGACTGGGCTCCCAGTCAGCATGCATGAGCACCCAGTGGAGGCCCCAGAATGCCAAAGGCATAGCAGTCTGAGCGACTAATAGAAGTGGGGTTCTAGGGGAACATGAGGAAAGCAAAGTTCAGTAACGTACCAAAGGCCCCAAGGCAAACCAGATGGTTGCGTTGGGGGCAACCACGAATCTTGTGGGGGCAACCCCCAATGGTAAGAGAGGCAGGGAGGACAATGACTCCTCCAGGGTTTGCAGTTGCTGGCCTTCAGATTCAGATAGGGGGGTTTGCGCGCCACCAGGGAATGGCACATAGGCCGCCATGTTATTGGAAATATGCATGAGGGTATGGTAAACATCATGAGAGGAGCTGAGTCTGAGCTTCCCCTAAGGGGCGCTTTAGGTCCCGCTGGTGGACTGTACCTGCAGTGGCAGGGGAAGCTATGGAAGCTGAACCCACATGCAGCGTTCCAGGTATACCTTGGGCCTGCTCTAACTGAGGTGCAGTTTTGGCAGACTTGGTGACTGAACAGACAGAATGGTCTCTGTTTATTGGACGTGTGGAAACAAATGAAGCAGCGGGTTCATTGTCAGGGGCATGGCAGATTATCACATTTGTGATCTACTGCCATGTGGTAGAATCAAGCAACCAGATAATCCAGTCGGTGAACATCAGCAAGAGGATTTTGGCAATGGCATGCTTTGTCAGATTGATCGATGGAACTTTTATAAATTTTTAAAGCAGATAAAGGCCACGGTAGACTAGGCGGATATTTTGGAATTTATTTGATGAAAGGCAAAAGAATGAACTGATAACTGCCCTTGGTGGGGCAGTTGCCTTTTAAACTGGGAGATAGGCATGGGGAGATATTGAGGGATTGGTCATTTGGGGGATGGGGAAGGGATTCAGTTGGCTGGCTCAGAGGGGGGTAGAATGCAGCTCCTGATTTTGGCAAAAGCTTGGAAAATTTTTGCAAATTTTTCCAAATTCTTGGGGCCAAGCCAAGTTGATACTACCAATCTAGGTCCTGATGACTTGAAGCAGCCTGTTTGCACAGCTTGGGTGGTCCAGATTCATCTTGGGAGGCAGGGATCTATCAATTGGTTTTGTTGCAATTTGAGCTGATCCCTCAATTAGGCTAACCATATGATCTGAACTCCCTGGATCCATTTCAGAGCGTTGGGCTAGATGATCCAAGTCATTCAGAACCAGGTTTTCAATCCAAGCTGTATTCTGATCTGGCTTTCAAAGCAGGCCAGCCTGGACCAGCTCCACCAATCTGGAAATTACTGGCCAGGCTCCGATGTGAATTGCCATTTTCCCAAATTTCAGCCCTGGCTTGCCTGGGGGTGGGTGGACCCAGGGACCTCTCCATGCCCCCTGATGTGTGCCATCTCCCTGAAGACCCCTTCTATCAACCTTATCAGGATTGAAGAGGGGGAAGAGGTGGGAGTGGGATGTCTCTGGGTAGGAAAGCCATCACTGAGCGCTCATCACATAGGCTAGGTCGTCCAGCTGTGACAGAGGGTCCACTGAAGCCTTGGGGCCCCTTTTCGTCTGGAAGGGGTGCTGAACTCTTCCAGTTGCAAGGGATGGTCCCCAGGACTTACACTACCCTTTCCTTTTTTGACAGGGAGGATCCCACCCTTGGGGCATGGACCAAAGCATAGTTCTTGTCATGCTCCAATAACTTTATGGCCAGAATGTCCGCGATCTTCTGGGGAGGGTGGGGACTGTCAGGTGGGAGGCGTGGAACTCCTCTATCAGGTCCTTGCAGTTTGTACAATCACGTGTGTTCACCCAACTGTTCTCATATGAGGGTTAACCTTTCCAGGCGACCAAGTACTTAATGGATCAGCAGGGACCTTCAGGAAGCTACATGGGCCTCCACCTCCACTTCTAAGAATTCCCCAATGACGATTGTCTTGGGGGAAGTTGGCCTTCCCCCTTAAATGGGGTTAGAAGGGAGGTGGGGAAGACATTGTGCTGCTTCCAGTTCATGGGCAGTCTCAGGTGGTAGGCTTGATTGCCTAAATCCTTCTCAACCCTGAGGGGTCCTGAGCATTTGGCTGTGAGCTTGCGGGTGGGGGCTTTCATGGAAGGGTTGTGGGTATCTAACATGACAAGGGAACCAACCATGAACTCATGCCCTGACAGACGCTTCTGATCAGCAAACTTTAAATAGTCCTCAATGAACTTTGTCAAGTGTTCGTGAACTAGGTTGTGAATCTTGTGGAAAGAGTTTATACGGTCCTTGGAAGCTGGAACTGCTGAGGAGAGTCAGGGACCAATCTGGAAAGAGGGGTTATACCCCAGAGTGACCTCAAAGGGAGAGAAGCTGGTTGAGGAATGGAGGGAGTTGTTGTATGCAAACTGTTCTAGGGGTAGGTCCTTGGCTCAGGTGTCTTGCAAGGCCGTCGCATAGCAGTGAAAGTACTGTTCCAGTACCTGGTTCACCCGCTCAGTCTGCCCATCGGACTGGGGGTGGTAGGCTGTGGATCTTCAGGGCTTGATGTGAAGGAGGATCAACAAATCTTCCCAGAACTGGGCCGTAAACTGGGGTCCCCAGTCACTCACTATCTCCTTGGGGGGACCAAACATGGCAAAAACATGGTTGAAAAATAAATTTGTGGTCTCCACCACAGTAATAGAAGAGAGAGAGGCAGGGGGATGAAGGGTGCAAACTTGGTAAATCAGTTCACAGCTACAATTACTGCATCAGAGTCACAGGAGGGTGGAGCTCCACGATGAAGTCCACTGAGACTGAGGTCCATGGCCCCTCAGCCTGCTGCAAGAGGTGTAACAATCCCTTCTTTCCAGAACGATCCAATTTGCCCAGGAACAGGTGACACAACAAGAGATCCAATCAGGAATGTCCTTTGAGGACCCAGGCCAATTATAGGTTCTCTTTATGAGATCTTCACATTTTTTGATACTGGGGTGCCAACGGTCTGGGGGACGTGGTGTTCCTCAATGACATGGATGCGTAGGGAAGGAGGAACCCAAACCCAATTATGGAACCAGATTGTTCCATCCTGCAAGGTATATGAAGTTCTCTTGCGATGCATGGTCTCTAAGTCAGCCAGAAGCTCGATTCCTTCAGGGCAACAGGTTTGGGAAGCAAGGACACATGGGAGGAGCGGAGTGTCAGGGTCTACATCAGCAAAGGACACAGTAGGGGGTGTCAACAAGAGGATTAGGGAGGGGGGCACTACCATCAGAAGGTCTAATAGGTTCTCCTTCCTGTTGGGAAACAATAGGGGTTATGGCTGAGCATGTCTGGCAAGACGTTTAGGGGGCCTTTGATGAATTTTTACTTAAAATGGAACTCACAAAGGTTTTGATATGTGCAAGTTTTCCAGTGTCCTAGCTTCTGAGGTTTGTGGTAGTAGAGCAGGGCCTTATGGTCCGTCAAAATGGTAATTTTGTGCAGGGCGCCCTGCAGGAGATATTGCCAGTGGGTGAGTGACCATGCCACCGCCGCTAGCTCCTTATCATATATTGGCCACACTTGCTCTGTTACGGTAAACTTCCAGGAATAATAGGCTACCAGGTGCTCAACTCCCTCATGTTCCTGCAGCAGCATGGCAACCACTGCCACTGACGAGACATTGCAGGCTACTATGAAGAGGTGGGACATGTCAGCATGCCACCAGACAGGGGCTGTGAGAAACACCTCCTTAATATCCTCAAAGGCCTGTTGGCACTTAGGGGACCATTTAAAGGGTGCGTTCTTCCCGGTGAGGGGGTGCAGGGGTGCTGCCAGTTGGGCAAAAGTGGGGGAAAATTTTCTCAAAAAGGTGATGGTGCCAAGGAAGCTGCGAAGCTGGTTTTAAGTGGTGGGGGTAGGCCAAGACTGAATAACCTCCAGCTTGCAGGTGGAGATGGAATACCCATTCTTCAGGAAAAGATTCCCTAGGAAGGCAATCTCATCCCTGAAGAATTTGCACTTGGAGGGTTTTAACGAATAGCCCTGCCTTGTAGAGGGCCACCACTACCGCTTTGAGGTCCCTGACGTGTTGTTTGGGGGTGGGGGAATGGATCAAAATGGCTTCAATATAGGCCACTGCACATGAGGAATGCAAGTCCCCCAACACATCATCAATGAGGCGCTGGAAGGTGGTTGGCGCATTCTTCAAGCCAAACGGCATCACTCTGAACTGGAAAAGTCCCCGGCAAGTGTGGATTGCTGTGAGCCACTCCTGTCCCCTCAACACCCTCACCTGATTGAAGTAATTCACCAGGTCCAACTTTGAGAAGATGTTATACTTGGCAATGGCCTGTGCGATGCTCTGCTATAAGGGTAAGGGGTACAGGTCAGGGATGGTGATGTTGTTGATGTGACCATAGTCAACACAGGGGTGCAGGGACCCATCTGCTTTCCTGGTGAAAACTATGGGGGAGGCGATCAAGAAAGACTTCTTGATGAGCTACCCCTTCTCTAGCATGTCATCCAGCCAACTGCCGAGAGCCCTATCTTCTTCCTCTGTATAGGGGTAAAGGGGGAAGTTAATCTTGACTAGGTCAACTTTCAGCTGGAATGTCAAGTCATACTTGGAGTGTGATGGAAGATTGGATACCAGTGCCATGTCGAAGATGGCCTTATATGGGGCTAGGAAGGAGGGAAAGTCTGGAGAGAGGTCAGCTAGGATGGTGTCCAGTGGGGGCAATGGAACCAAGGGATGTGCCATGGGGAAGGGTTTTTAGCAAGGGAGTATCACCACTCAACTTGAGGTTTCTGAACAACAAAGAGTTAATTGCAAGATTGATATGCACTTGTTGGCAGCGCCACCAGCCCACCCCCAAAATTACAGGGTATAGTAAGTCCTGTACCGCTGAGAAGTGGTCAGTGAATCCAAAGTTATGAACTAAGAAGTGCAATGGACGTTGGATGTGGTGGGACATCATGGATTCTGACAAGGCGCCTAGGATTGACAAAGCTTCCTCCATTGTTAGATCCAAGGACTGTGCCACAGCAAGGTCAATAAAGTTACCCGCCGCTCTGGTGGCAAGCAAGGCTTGCACTGTGATTACCCCTAACTCTGAGGGAAAGGAAATGGGAAACAATAAGTATGCTTGGTCCTCTTTATTGGGATGAGTCAGCAAAAGGGTGCCCGAGGAGGGGCCATAACCCAACATCAGGAGAGACTGGCCTGGGACCACAGGGTGGGGTGCAGCTGATCTGAGGTCTCTACCACTTCCTTGTCCCATATGGGTAGACGAGGGTTAATTTGCACACCTGCTCCACTCTCTTCAGGGGAGGAGGTGGGTTCACCCTGGGGGACGATCTCATCACACTGAGCAGACTCTGAACACTGGGGGACGATCTCATCACACTGAGCAGACTCCAAACACTGGGGGCCCAAAGATCCATCCTCCTGATCTGGGCTGGGGGTTGGCAGTACCATAAGCAAGGGTTCCCCTGGGGGGAAGTTAAAAGAGGTGGCCACCGAGGGGGAGCAAAGGACAGCTAATCCAGGGGATGCTTCCCTAGGCCGCGCCCACTGGCAGGGAGAGGTGTGGTATGGGGTGCCTCATGGGTGGTGATGGGACACGCGGGGTTGTGCCAGTCCTGGCCCCAATTTTATGGGCCAAAGAAAACGTGACCTCTTAAGATCCAGGGAGAGGATCCCAAGCAGTATGGGCTGCAGCAGTGAGGTCCAGGGCTGCGCAGAATGTGGAGACCACAATTTCAACAGGGATGGGGACCATTGGAGCCAGGACCGCAAAGGCCTCAATCAGGGGGTAGGTCCATGGATGCCTGTCCCAAAGTAAACAAGCGGAAGAGGCACGCTGGTCTTGACTCAGGGGCCTGGACCGCTGAGGTGACCAACGCCAACAAGGGGGTGGTGTTGCCCAGCTTGGCAGCAGAGCGGAGCACTCCCCTGACCCAACAGTGGGCATCCCCATCCAGGGCGTCGAGGAGGGCCACGCTCTTCTGTGCATCAGAGGGAAGTGGGGACTTCCCCCATCAGCAGTGAGGCGCACCTAGATCTCTTCCAGGACGCCTAGGATTTGAGTGGCCACCTCATCATAAGGGACAGGGGTAATCACCAACCCTTTTGCATTCACTAATGGGGTAGCGCTCTCCATTGGTGCTTGGTGGGGTGGGGACCAATTTAGCTGAGCCTGGCGGCAGGCCTGGATGAACGAGGCTGCCGCCCAGCAGGAGAAGGCCAGGTCACAAAGGGAAAGCATGCTCAGAGTGAGAGCGTAGGCCAGCGCATTGCCCATCCCAGCGAGGAGGGTGGAGAAGGCCAAGATTAGGGGTCAGTTCATTATGTCAAGGATTCAGCTAAGAAGAACTAGACTGGGCTCCCAGTTGGGGTGTGTGAGCACCCAGTGGAGGCCCCAGAATGCCAAAGGCATAGCATTCCGAGTGACTAATAGAAGTGGGGTTCTAGGAGAGATTTGAGGAAAGCAAAAGTTCAGTAACATACCAAAGACCCCCAAGGCAAACCAGAAGGTTACGTTGGGGGCAACCACAAGTATTGTGGGGACAACCCCAAGGGCGGAAGAGGCAGGGAGGATGATGACTCCACCAGGGTTCACAGTTTCTGGCCTTCAGATTTAGATAGGGGGGCTTGCGTGCCAGCGGGGGATGGCATAGAGGCCGCCACATTATTGGAAATATGTATGGAGGTATGGTAAGCCCCATGAGAGGGGCTGGGGCTTAGCTTCCCCTGGAGGGAGCGCTCTAGGTCCCACTGGTGGGCTGTACCCACAGCGGCAGGGGTGGTTATGGAAGCTGAACCCACATGCAGTGGGCCAGAAATGCCTTGGGCCTGCTCTTACTGAGGAGCAGTTTTGGCAGACTTGGCAACTTAATGGATAGAAAAGTCTCCATTTAACGGATGTGTAGAAACAGAAAAAGCAGTTGGTTTGACATTGGGGGTGGGGCGGATTATTGCATTTGCGATCTGCTGCTGCGTGGCAGAATTGAGTGACTGGATAATCCAGTCAGCAAACATCAGCAAGAGGATTTGGGCAATGGTGCACTTCATTAGATTGATTGACAGAATTTTTATAAATTTTTATAGGCAGATGGAGGCTGCAGTAAACTAGGTAAATATTTTGGATTTTATTTGATGAAAGGCAAAAGAATGAACTGATAACTGCCCTTGGTGGGGCAGTTGCCTTTTAAACTGGGAGATAGGCATGGGGAGATATTGAGGGATTGGTCATTTGGGGGATGGGGAAGGGATTCAGTTGGCTGGCTCAGAGGGGGTAGAATGCAGCTCCTGATTTTGGCAAAAGCTTGGAAAATGTTTGCAAATTTTTCCAAATTCTTGGGGCCAAGCCAAGTTGATACTACCAATCTAGGTCCTGATGACTTGAAGCAGCCTGTTTGCACAGCTTGGGTAGTCTGGATTCATCTTGAAAGTGTAAGGAAAGCATCTATAACTCTCCAGTTCCCAGCGTGGCAGTGCTCGGTGCACAGGCCCAATGCCAGGGAACTAGTCATTAATGCCATAGGGATTAGAGCCCAGCAGAGGGTGCTGGAGCAATAACCGCTGAGGCATAATATTGCGAATTTTATAATAAAACCCCATAGAAGGGCGACGCGGTGCACATATCAGACAGGGTTAGGTGGCCCAGGTTGGAGGGATCCTGGGCAGACAAACGGTGCATGAGGGGAGAGCTTAATGGTACTTGCAATGGCAAGTGTAACAGAACGTGAGACCTCCTTAAAGAGGCTCATGCACAGGAGCGTTCAGGATATCATAAAAATGACTTAAAATGGAGGATAGTTTTATTTGGGAAGTCAACCAACAAGGAATGTTGTTCAGGGAAAATGTATTTAGGCTCAGATGGGGAAATTGGGGTTATGCCGCAGTGGGCCCAAGCAGCGGCTCACCAATAGGGCACTACTGCCATCTGAGTTAGTAAAATAAGCTGAAACTGACTTCACTCGATTTATTGACTGAAGTTGGATTTGACCCAAGCGCGTTATTTCATAGGTGTAATGGGTTTCAAACCCTTGTTCTGAAACTAAGCGAACCAAACCATCCTCCTTAATATGGTAGATAGTTCGTTTTAATGCTTGAGCTGCTGTCAGGGGCTGGTCACATGGCGCATCACTGGTCCCAACCTGTGCATATTTTGCCTGGACCCAGCGTTGGTCAAAGGTGTTCTTCAGGTCAGGAAGGGCCTGCAACTTCACCTTCTGGGACTCCAGGCGCCCAGCCTTGTCTTTGGGGTTGATCCCCACTATTATGTCATGTTCACATGACAGGGAGGCAGGGGTCTATCAATTTAATTTGTTGCAATCTGAGCTGATCCCTCAATTAGGCTACTCATATGATCTGAACTCCCTGGATCCATTTCAGAGCGTTGGGCTAGATGATCCAAGTCATTCAGAACCAGGTTTGCAATCCAAGCAGTATTATGATCTGGCTTCCAAAGCAGGCCAGCTTGAACCAGCTCCCCCAATCTTGAAATTACTAGCCAGGCTCCGATGTGAATTGTCATTTTCCCAAATTTCAGCCATGGCTTGCCTGGGGGGTGGGTGGACCCAGGGCCCTCTCCATGCCCCCTGATGTGTGCCATCACCCTGCAGACCCCTTCTATCAACCTTACCAGGATTGAAGAGGGGGGAAGAGGTGGGAGTGGGATGTCTCTGGGTAGGAAAGCTGTCACCGAGCGCTCATCTATCACATGGGCTAGGTCGCCCAGCTGTGACAGAGGGTCCACTGGAGCCTTGGGGCCCCTTTTCATCCGGAAGGGGTGCTGAACCTAATCCAGTTGCAAGGGCTGGTCCCCAAGACTTACACAAAAAGGTCCTGGGAGCTGGGAAGGGTGGCGTAAGATCCAAGACAAAGGCCAGAAAAATAGGAGGACGTGGAGCGTGGCAGAATAGGTGGCAAAGTGGGTGGAGGACTCACGTATAGCAGGGGGTGCAAACCAGAGTGTAAAACGAACTCCAGCCATCACAGATCTTTGGAGAGGTATATTTTTTGTTGAAGAAAACGAAAACTATACAGGAAATTGGCCCAAAATTCCTAGACTTTTTTTAGGGTGATCAGAATATCTGAGAAAAGAAAAGCCTTTCTCATCTTGGGACTTAATCTATATGAGGTTGCTTCATGAAGATTACTGTGATGATTGGAATATGATATGAGCTACAATTAGTCGTTCTTCTACAACATCAAAATTTTGTGAATTTGGCCAGATTTTGTAACTTCATATCTTGTGATTTTCTGGGTGTTAAGTTGGATTCCCACCTGGGTTTTTGCCTCAAATAAGCCGTTTTCCTCAGCCCTGGCTAGCAAAGTCAAAACCCATTTTTTGTCAATGACCTTAGATAGGTCATTGGTGACCTTTAGGGGTTCTGGTCTCTGCCGCAAGGGCCTTTTGGACTTGGCTTTAGAAAGGGTTGTTAATTCCAGTAAATATGTCACTAGCTGTGACATAACCCTCCGCTCTTGGACGGGGTTCTACACCACCTGAAGGGACATTGGCCAAGGCAAAGTTCTTATGTGGAGTGGGTAACTTCATGGCAGCTAAATAGGCTTGGGTGGCAGGTCCTACGGCATCTGGGAACCTAAAGTGGAGGTCATGAATTAGGTTCTGAGCATTGGTCATATCCCAATAAGATACTCAGATGTTCTCTGCCTCATCATATCCTTTCCAGGACACCAAGTATTGCAGGTGGCGTCAGGATAGGCGAGAGGCAAGAATGGCATCAATCTCATATTGGGGTTCACCATCCACTATCCCAGGATCTGGGTGAGGTGGCATGGGACCATTGAAGGTGGTCAAGAGGCATTCATGTAAGGTGCTGAAAACTTTGATTGAGGGGGGGTAAGTCAACCTGGTAAGCTGATGGACTAACTTTATTGAGGACCTTGAAGGGTCAAACACGCTTGGGACCTAACTTGCGGCAAGGTTGCTTCAGGTGGAGATTCTGGCGTTGACCATGACCAAGTCACTAGGCTTATACTCAGGTCCTTCACGGCGCTTTTTAATCAGCATATGCTTTGTAGATCCTCACAGCATCAACGAAATGGTCCATCGCTGCCTGATTTATGTCCCTGAGCTCTTTAGTGCACTCATTGGCAGCAACGACGGTGGACTCAATCCGTGGAATTAAGTTGAAGCTGGGGTTGTAACCATAGTTTGCAAAGAAGGGGGAAGTGCCTGTAGAGGCATGGGTAAGGTTGTTATAAGCGAATTGCACCAGTGGGAGGTGAGAGGACCAATTGTTCTGTTC
>JAKSZP010002317.1:0-15947 GCA_022478985.1 Massospora cicadina | reverse complement strand
TTCTCAGGAGTAATCTGGTAGACTGAAATGGAGTCCTTATCCAGACCATATGAGCAAATAAAAGGTTCGTTTTTGGATAAATTGCTCACGTTATAAAATGCGTTTTCCAGCTCGAACAAACCCCCCTCATTCCAAAGGTTCGGTGCACCTTGCTATCCAGGGCCATCACCCCCAAGCCCTGAGCCAATGCCTCAGCATGCACCTCGGAAACGTGTTGGGGAGAAAAAATGATAACGGAATTATTCTTGTTCAATTTGGGTTTGGACCCTTCAATGTTCCCAATTTCCGCTGAGATGGGGAGGAAATCAGTGGGAAGCATCTCACATTTTAAGGAAAAATCACTAGTTGTGGAAGCATTATTTATAGGGATGACCATGGGTGACATCATCGCGGCGGAATCATCTGAAATCTTTACTTCCTTCTTGGGGCTAGACCCCTGTACAATTCCAAATTTAGAAGGAGTCAAAGGATTAGAAGGATAAGATTCCTTCATTTTAAGAAGTGCGCGCAACTTTTTATTTTAGTATTTATATGGTTCAATCTGATGACAGCCCAATTACCTAGCCCCTTCTGGGTTGGTGCAGGGAAACTACCCAAAAGGGTTTTGAGAAGATGATCATGAAAAGTCTGAGACCACCAGGTGCAAGCAAGAAGGGTGGACACTTCCCAATTGGTAGTTGCAAAAATAACGCTGAGATGTATTAATACAAAACCTAATGAGAAAACTGTGGTGAGTACCATTGTGGCAGTGATAAATGGCCAGCACACCCAATTTCCTAATATTGGAAGTCCCACACAGATAATTCATATGCTCATATAATAGAAGGGTTGGTCAACTAATGTCAAGAGAGTGTCTGTAACTCTCTTGTTCCCAGCAAAGTGATGTAGAGCGCGAACCCACATTGCTAGGGAACTAGCCATTAAGATAATGGGGAATGAGGCACCTGGAATGGTGCTTGAGCAGGAGGTAACCCAGGCGAGGGTGTAAAGCACCACATATGAGAACAGGTAAGTAAGAAACCTCCCAACTTGAGTAGACACCAACAGGGGGTCCATAGTCGAGGGTAACTTGGAGTGAGTAGACTTGGGTATCTTGGTCTGGAGGGGACCTAAACGGCCCAAGAAAGCACCTAGAATTTGTGTAAATTGTGATAATAGGTAGTGGCCCACATAGTTGTAGACCATCCTGAAGAGGTCCACCACCATGTTTGCCCAAGGAACCATTGTAAAAAAACGTAAAATAACAGTTAAATTTATTAAAGAAAGTTGACCAACAAGGAATGTTGGTCGCAAAAACATATTTAAAGTGTTCCAGGGAAATTTGGGTTCTGCGGAAATGCGCCCAAGCCTTGACGCTCCAATAAACAGACGCTTTCATCCATTTTAGTAAAATACACCAAGAGTGCCTTCACTCAAGTAATCGATTGAAGCCATATTTTACCTGAGCTTAGAATTTCATAGCTAGAGCGGGACTCGAACCCTTGCTCTCCAACCAAGTAAATTGAACTGCCCTTGTTCATAATGTAAATCGTTTGTTTTAGTGCCTGGGCCGCGATCAGAGGCTGAGTGTTTTGCACCCCATTAGTATCAACCTGGGCATGCTTGGCTTGCACCCAGCGTTGATCTAAGGTGTGTTTCAGGTCAGGAAGAGCCTGAAGCTTCACCTTCTGGGCCTCCTGTCACCCAGCCTTGTTTTTAGCATCTGTTCCCACTATAAAGTCATTCAACCATGACATTAACGTGGCTGCCCATCCTCCACTTAGATAATAATGAAGTGGAGCAGCTGTACAATATATTAATGACCCCAAATGACTGGGAGGATGAGAGTGAACCTGTACAGAGGATGTTGGCCTGACACTCCCATAACACTAAAGTAGAAAATGGGAAGTTGTATAAACAAGTAGGGGTGAAATGGTTGCCTTATCTATGGCCCTCAGAACAGTACCTGTTATTCTGGAAGCTTATTCAACCTTAGGCCATGGAGGAGCAAAGAAAACTACAAGTGGATTAAGGATCAGTATTTTTGGGAGGGAATCATGGAAGCCATTGTTAAAGTCTTAGATGCTTGCCTTACATGTAAAAAGCAGTCTTGGTTCAAGACTAGATACCAATATCAGCCAACTACCCCACAACAGCCGTTTCATACCATAAGCTTGGATGTAGTAGGGCCACTTCCTCAGACCACAGGTGGAAACAGATATATCTTAGTAGGTATTGACCATTTCACGAAGTGGGTTGAAGCAGTGGCACTTCTGGCCCAAACTGCTAAGGCCACTGCAACCTTTCTCCATCAAAATATTTTCACTTGACACGGGTGCCCTCAAGTACTACTCTGCAACAATGGAAAAAACTTCACCTCCAGAGTAGTCAAAATCTTGGCTACCTTCATGGGAGCCCAGCAGCTATTCTCAGCTCCATATAACCCATCAACCAATGGTATGGTGGAGTGAGCCAATGGCACTTTAGTTTCCATCTTACAGAAAATGGCCTCATCTGATCCTCTTCATTGGGATCATTATCTCCCTAGTGCTCTCATGGCTTATCAAATTAGCTATCACCATATTTTGAAAATTTCCCCTTTCTGAGTTTTGTATGGCAGGGAACCAGAAATACCTGCTCTTCTAGCTAAGGATGTCTTCTCTAGTGGAGAAGAACCTGAAAAAGCCATGCGAAGGTTAGCTAACCACATCATTTAGCTTCAATCAGAGGCTATGACCAACCTAGCCAGAACAGTCACTAGAGAAGGCCAAGCTGCCAATGAGCTTTGGGCCCCCCTACCTTCATTCCAAGTGTCAGATATGGTCTTATATTATCACAATCGCATAACTCCTCGAAGTGGCAAACTTGGATCAATCTGGGAGGGGTCATTTATCATCACATATAAGAGAAAATGAGTATTCTATAATATCTTTGGCTACAGGAGTTACCATAAACTGGGTACATGGCCGCTTTCTACAAACCTACACTCCCCTAACATCCTTGAGGGGGGCAATGTCAGACATTCTCCTTCTCAACTTTTGAAAAAGAATGTTGGAGGTAAAAATGCCCCCAAATCCACTACTATGATTGGCCAATTACATGTCCAATCTTCTAACAATACTATGGTTAATGAGGATATGAGTACCATCAGCTAAAAGACCCTGGCAGATTCTCAGTGGAACCCTACCCATCAGGAAAACCTGTTTGATAATCAAAATTTGCTTATTAAGGTAAAAACTGATAGTATGATTGCTCTGACTCTTCAGCTGAATTTGGGGCATCCATCACATGGTTTCCCCTCAGCCACATCCCATTCCATACCAGTTCCACATGGGTTTGTTCTCCCCCAAAGTGAGAAGATTTTACCCACCGGTGATTGGGTACAATTTATCAAATCATTACCACATAGGTATGTTTTGCCTCAGAAAATTTTCCCTCGTTCTGATAGGCCAAAAACCTATTTTTCCTAATTCAGATGACTAAGCTTTTTGATACTATAGCCCTAATTACAAGACCCCGAGAATTGAACTAGAAAATAGGAAATACTAGGATCAAATAGAGGAGTTTTTTTAGCTGGCCCCGCTTAAATAAAAGAAAGCATAAAAAACTTTAACAAATCATTTATTATTACTTTTATTTTAAAGGTAAGTTTTATATATTTCAAGAATTATTTGTGACGTCCGTCGGCAGATCCCAGAGGGTCATGGGAAGTTCATGGTGGAGTCACCAATCCACTTATACAACTCACCGTTCCTTTGAAAAGTATTGGCTCACATTTCATTCAACGCCTTGATAATTTGGGGCAGCTCATCATCATACTTCCCACTGAGCATCTTGTCATATATAATATCACTCAGGTCTGCTGTAGCTGCAATAGTTGGTAGCCTCAACAAGCAATCAGCATTCTGGTGTTTTGCTCCTGGTTGATGAAGGATCTCAAAGTTGTATGCCTGCAGTTTAAGAGCCCATCAGGCTAGATGACCCTCTGGCTCCTTAAGATTCTGCAGCCAGTGTAATGAGGCATGATCTGTTACAACTTTAAACTTTACACCATGAAGATAAACTCTAAATTTCTTGTATGTATAAATTACCGCTAAGCACTCCCACTCAGTCACAGTGTAATTACATTCATGGCTATTCAGGCTATGGCTGCAGTGTACCACAGGATGCCCCTCCCCTTCATCATTTTTTGGGACAGAACTGCCCCCACAGCAGAAAGAGATGTATCCATCTGTACAATAAATTCCTTTTCAAAATTTGGGTAGCATAGCACTGGCACACTGATCAATGCAGTTTGAAGAGTATCAAAAGACTGTTGACAGTGTTCCATTCATACAAATGTGGTATCCTTTTTTAATAATTCAAACAGTGGTCCTCCAATACAACTAAAGTTAGATATAAATTGGTGATAGTAGCCAACCATCCCTAAAAATACTTGTATATCCCACTTACTGCTTGGTATGGTCATCTTCAGTATAGCCTCCACCTTGGCTGGTTGGGGCCTCAGCCCTATTGCATTAACTAAAAAACTGAGGTACTCCAGCTGATCCTTAAAAAATGACATTTCTGAGGTTCAATCTTGATGTTGGCCTTAGCTAACTGGCGGAATACCTCTTACAAATGGTTAAGGTGCTCAGAAAACGTGCAGGAGAAAATGTTAATATTGTCAAGATATACAAGAACGCATGACAGCTTCAAGTTACCAAGGATGGTGTCCATTGCCCATCGGAACGTAGCTGGGGCATTACATAACCCTTGTGGCATACATGTTGGTTGGAAAAGCCCCTTAGATATGATAATGGCACATCTTTCTTGTTCCTCTGCAGGTAACTCAACCTGCCAATAGCTAGATATTAAATCCATTGTGGAGAAGTAATGAGCTACCCCAACTGGTCCAATGCATCATCAATTTGTGGCAAAGGGTATAAGTCCTTTTTTGTAATACTGTTGAGCTTGTGGTAGTCTATAACTACCCAGTTTGTACCATCCTTCTTTTTAACAATTAGGACAGGCAAAGCCCATGAACTCTTTGACAGTTCAAGCATTTCTTGCTTCAATAGTTTATTGATTTCTGCTTTGACAACTCCTTCCGCTTCTCTAGATTGATAGATTGGCCAAGATCTAATAGGGGGATGATCCCCAGTGTCCACTTGATGGGTCACTTCTTGAGCGCACCCCAAATCATTATCATTGATGGCAAAGATCTCTTTGTATTTTTGAAATAATGCTTCCACTCAATTCTTCCAATCTTCTGATAACCTCATTAACTTTTCACACAATACCACTGCCATTACGCTGGGCTGTGTTTTGACAGGTAGATCAAATTCCTCCAGTGAGCCAAACTCATGAATCCCATGGACCTCCTCAACTGGAATGAAATGGAGGAAGGCAACTATTTAATGTTGGTGGATTTGTATTGGTTTATCCTGTAGATTCACTACCAAAACCTTGATCTCCCCATGCCCCAGAAGTATAATGCCAGGGACCACATGGGGCTCAAGCCATAATTGTTGATAGGGCCCAACAACCTCCCCATATAGCCCAGCAGGCACTTCCACCTCTAACTCAGTACTTATAATTGCTTGATGGCCAGAGGGAATAGATATAGATCCAGCAGCTCTAAGCGGTAGGCCTTGATATTCATAAATTTGATGGGGAAGGGCCCACATCTTGCATTTAAGTCAATGGTAGTGAACTGAAACCACTCCATCACCATATGCAAGGTTGATACAACTCATGTGTACCGGATCTTTTGGCATTCCGCAGGAGGTAAAGTAGATTGGGATCCGCTGCTCCAGTATTTTGAATGTCTTGATGGTCATATCAACAACAGCCCCATAGTGGCGCATAAAAGCAGTTCCAATTAAAAGATCATAGTTATTATTTGGTAGCACTATGGCTGGGGCTACAATGACAATTGACCCAAATTGCAAAGATAATGTGCTGTATGCTCCTTCAGAGATTGTGTTTTCCATGCCTGCAGTTCCATACACCATATGATATTCCACATCAGGCTTTAATGCCAGCCTCGCTACTAACTTTGTGGACACTATGTTGATTGGGGCACCCATATCAATTATTGCACGAACTTGGGTTTTCGCTACAACAGTGTTGCAGTAAGTACACTCAGAATAAGATACATTCTGATTGTTGATAACATGGACATTTAACACATCACTTTTTCCAAGGAAGCTCATAATACCCTCCCCAATTTTAGGGTATTCTTTAACAATAGCTTTCACAGGGAGGGCCACAGTCACCCCTGTCAAGATAAGCGCATCAGCTAATGGATCTGGTTCATCAGTAGAAAGGTGATCAAACATTTGACAAGCATAAAGCTTTGGCTGTTCCTGGGAGTTTGCTTCTGCCATGTCTGTGAATTGCGTTTATGTCAGCACATTCACCCCTCCAACTGGTTGTTGATATAAAAAGGTGTCATCATACTGTGGAACTTCCACTGAAGGTACAGGAATAAATTCTGTTGGGGCATTTTGGGTCAGAATAGAGGAGGTAGTGAGTCCCATCTCTACTTCGCTCTGCCTTTTTCCCTGGTGGTACTGCTCCAGCAGTAAGTACTGGGCCCGACGTTTGCAACAACTTCTAGCCAGGTGCCCGGAGCGACCACATGAAAAGCAATTAAACCCATAAGACCTACAACCTTGATTATTGTAAAAGGAGCCACCCCAAAGGTTAGGCTGGAATTGCACAGTGTAACCCGGCTCCTCCCAATAGGTGAGCTTCTGTTGGCAATTGGATTGGAAGTGAGGTGCGTATTGATAATAAGGCCAAGGGATGCTGAATGAATGCTGAGCAGGGATGGGTAATTCCTCTGGATAAGAATTTCCAGCAGCGGAGGCGCTAGATTCTGCTCTATATTGGGTGGAGGGAAGGTAGTAGATAGATAGCGTAGAATTTGGACAAATTTAAGCAAGGGTACGTCAACCTCTAAATATGGAGCAAAAGCATTAAAAAGCTTATTATATGGTTTCACAGCAGAGGTCAACGCTATGCATATGTCATATTCAGTTAAATATCCTGCCCCAATTAACACATGGGCTTCGGCTGAGAATCGATCAGCAAATGCAGTAAGGGTCTCATTAAGTTGAAACCCAATGGTTAAAAACTCAAGTTTTTGCTGCGACATTTTCATAGTTCCGCCAAACAACCGCAGCACCGTCTCCTTAACTTCATGGTATGAAATGGAACTAGCGGAGAGGTAACAAATAGCTTGATCAGCACTCACAACATCCAAAGAGGAGAGCAATAGTTTCGCCATCCGTCGATCTGAAGTATCTTCAGTTGCAAACTCAAATCGGCGAAAAAACCCATGAATATTTCCTTCATGATCAAATAGTGGTAACTGAGTTTTCATTGTTTTATTATTGGTCAATGGGCCCCTTGTAGTGAGCACCACTGTTGTAAAATTGGCGATACTTGAGAGATACGCCGACAGGGACCACCTAGTGCTAAAAAAAAAGAGAAATACGCTGACAGAATTTGCACAGGGTAGACCCACTGAGCAATTAGGACCAACGATATGAAGATCGTTGTCCTCGAAACGACAGAATAAATGTATAAATATAAATAAATATGGAGCACTCGCCCCTTCCACTCTCTTTTATTATATATATTAATACAGCGGACTCTCGCTGTTATACTTAATCCTCAAAACTAATAACAACCTAACTTTCTCAATCGTCTCATCCTGCTTGTATGGTAATGATTTCGGATGGTATTGCTTTCATGGCTTAGTAATTCACTTCGCCGTATCTCATTGGTTTCACCAATTGTTCATTCATCAATTCACATTCGCCCAATTCGGCCGATTCTCAGTAACCCAATATCGCCTCAATTCAAAGCGCTTAAATTACTATTACCGGTTCGATTCCAACAGAGTCCATTCGTTCCACTATATTGACTCAGGGCTTATCGTCCAGTCATCGGAATCGCGACACGCATATATGCTAGGTACCTGCGGCCTTATTCTTCCCTCCGCCATTACCTTGAGAAATCAAAGTAGCCTTCACACTAAAGAACTGTATGTATTATTTTATAATTAGACAGATAAATGTTTAAATATCTCCACTTGGTTTAAGCCTTCCAGAATCAAACGGATTATTGTCAAATGATCCTTGGCCTTAATCAAGAAAGAATTAATAAAGGAGATTTGCTAATTGTCATGAGATGTGGCTCAGTCTCAATGTCAGTGGCTACCATCCGGATTCCCTTGCAGTGAAAGGCCAACAATCCAAAAGCAGATTAAAAAAGCCTGCACCTCAACATTTTTTTTTAGTACTGAATGGTTGCACCTCAACATTTTTACTGGATGAAAAGTGAAGATCTTGAATGAAGAGGACTTGAGCATCCCATCTGCCACAAAACACCTAATCCCCCTATAAATACTAGTAAGTTTGACAAAAAATATTATTATATATTTCCCCTAATGAATTTATACTTATCTTTATTCTTCACATAGTTATTATAATTGGTATTGTAACCCAGTATAGTGTATAATAACAGACTCTAAAGAAGCAAAAGTTCTATGCCATCGCCTCTCTCTAGCCATTCCAAATAATTGGGCCATCCTGAAGAACATTTTCAATTTCTGTTCCTACTGCTCTGGGCACCTTAATCTTTCTATTCTGTTTTTCCTTGAAAAAAGCGAAAAGTGGCGCCCAAATGTACTGAATAAGAATTTAGAGCAAAGACAGCGACATTGATTGTAAACTGTGTCCTAGATATTAATAGCCGGGATATTAGTTATCATTATCAATTTCTTTGCTGTAGAGCTTTATTACGTGAGAATACTTCTGTGCTTTTATAGATAGTTTAATGTTTATTCCTATTAGAACTTTAGTATATAATATTTGCATTTGTTATTCATTTAGGATAATAACAATCATGTTGCCTTGGAGGATTCCCAGTTTACGTAGTGAACCTTTATCTGATAGTAAGGATTACTCTTCATTGCTTATGATTATGTGAAGTTGCATTGAAATCAGAAGCTGCATGAGTTCAACTCGAAAAGCTGGTGACGAGTGAATGATATAATAATTTATGCTCTATGATTGTATCTTTAATAGAGACTAGGAACTGATTCCAGCAGATTAAAATATTGTTTCTCTAATCTTTTTTGCTTCTATAGTTTATGTTTTCAGGCTTAATGAGACTGCTTGTCCAATTGTTATCAACTTACGTTAGGGTATTTTCTATATGTTCTGGTTCATTTTTTTAGTACTCTTCCATCTGGTGAAACTGTAAGTTGGGAGTTTGGTTTATTAGGTTCATATAAATGGTTCAAGAGGTCTGCCACTCTGTTATTGTCATGAGTTTTTTATTTTGTGTGTAAAAAACGTTGTAAAGTAAAAGTGTTTTAAGTTTATTAAGTTTGGGGCATGCATGGGATGTATGGTTCCCTTGACAGAGGCGGCATGGTTACTTACAATCCAAAGCAATGTGCTGCGTGTTCTTACAATTTTATAGCATTATATAGCATGGTATTAAAACCCCTGCCTCTAGTTAATAATAACGTGAAATTGTTAAACTTCATATTAATAGGTATAGTTTAGCTGGCATGCTTGAATCTGTAAACTTGACTGGAGGATTTGACATTACTCTCAAAGATACTTCTGCTGTTTGTGCTATAGTTTGATGCTGATGATCCATAGTCATTTACTGCATGCTCTTAAGCGTAAGTACGTGCATATTAAAGCAGTACAGAAATTGCAGTATTGGCATCAATGAGTGAAACTTGTATAGCTACACGGTGGAAGAATTTTGTAAGGTTCCCATAAACTAATCCACCACCTGTTATATATCGATATAACAAATAACTGCTTTAAAGCTATTTAAGATATCCTACGTTGCATACAATGGTGGCATGCCAGTAATCTATATATTTAGCAATTATCTATCAATTTTACCATAGCATTTGAGTTTAAGCTCCATCATTTGAGAATGTATCAATGACTAAGTGTTCAAATCGGTTAGTTGCTGCTTCAATAAACAGATACCAGCTGATGAATTGTTGTGAAAAATCAAACCAATTTACTGATCCTCCTTTAAAAACCAACCAATTTTTTCAGCTTTGCCATATAATCTAGACCAATTTCTTCATCATAGTTATCATACTAACTAATTAAACAATGGAAATATCTTTACTTAAACTGCTTTAGTTCACGACCCAGAAGGTTGACTACCAAGGGATCAAATGGTGCATGTATAGGGTTTTTAAAGGACAGGTTACATAGTATTGAGTTTTTTTTATTTATAATCAAAGTTCAGCTCCTTCAAAAGCTATATGATTATTAGTTGACTTAGCTTCAGAAAATCCCCTATTAGACGGTTTAGCTCTAGGGTAATCTCTTGGCGACATTAAAAGTTGACGCCAAAGCTAATCTTTGCTTATTGGGCAGGCAAAATCTCTAGTTGAAACTAGGAAAAAAAATGATGATGCGAATATGTATATCTTTATTATAAGAAAATTTGGGATATTTATAACTCTGGTAGAAATTCTGAATTATGCAGGGTATGGAGATCTCTGAAAGGCAAGATCTTTCCAAGCTTTAGCGGAATTAGGAGGGATTTTGATTTTAGTCATTCATTTAAGCATCTATTGTTCATAGTAACTTTGTTAGCATCTGCATTGATGAAGCCCCAGTGATCAAGATTTAGATTACCTCTCATTAAACTTCCCCAAAACTAAGGCAAATTCAATTTTTATTAAAAGCCCCTCAAGATTCTACCAAAGAAATAATTTTGGAAATCTAGAATAAACTCTATTCACAGGAGCTCAATTTGACTGGGGCATTCAAGTACTCTGGTCCTTGTTAATAGATTACTCGATAAGGCCTGACCAGAGTGTTTCAAGTTTGTAAATCAAGCCTCCTTGATGATGATGGTAGAATAGGATCAAGCTTTTATATGGTAGTCAAGCAAAGCTGGTAACTAAGCTTTGTTTTTTAAATACTTAACTACTTATAGTTCCCATAGAATTTAAACTAAAGCTTGTAGTTATAGTAACTCATCAGCCAGACTTTGCATAGCTAGATCAGCCGTTTTGGGTGTGGAGTTTTTATTATAGACTGAAAACTTGAGGGAAGTATTGGATCTCATCTATATAGATCAAAAAGGAGATATCAGGGTAACTCGATGGTAGCTCACACAATATGCAATAGGTCCATTGGATGGTATTTATTCACCTATATTAATCAATTTGTGCTAACTTGTGGTGGATGACAATATAGTCCCATTCTCACATTCCACTGCTACATTGGTAGCGGAAAGATATAGAGCAGCGAAATAGTTTCAAGTGTCCATCAACGAATAAGGTCAGCAATTACTTGATATTGATTTTGGTGCCATTAACAGACAATAGTACCTTTGGGCTTCAGTGGCAGCCTAAGACCTGTTTAAGTAAAAAGGAAGCGGTTGCTTTGAAAGTGCGAGAAACAACTGAGGTGTCCTCAACCCATTTTGTGAAGTGATTGACCTCTAGTATGATGTACTAATGGCAGTACATTGATGTAGGCAGAGGTCAATAATGACAACTTGACATTATTAAATGAGCAGTAGTACCCTTGATATGGTGGTAATTAGTTGGATTGGAAGATTTTGGCTAGTGGGGGTAATGTGAGCCACCCCACCCGCGTTAGGCCCACTTTGGTGGTGCTTAGATTTGTGCAGCCCCAGTGTGGCGGGGGCAGTACCCCAGATTTCATCCCGCAAAGTTGCCTGCACTGGGTGCCCTAACGGGAACACAAAAACTCAAAGATTTTGGCTAGTACTAGTAAAATAATAATTGATAATGTCTTGGATCAATTCAGTCATCCATTCCTGATAACATCGCTCTTTTGTAGCCACTAATAGGTTTTTCTTACCAAACCATGCCCTACAGTAGAATGGGCCTCCAAGGCTAATTTTTATCTTTCTAATGGTCATATATATGGCAGCCAATAGGTTCTAACCTGTTTACCAATAAGTTATCCTCAATCCATATTCACTCAATCCTTTTTTTAACAATTGCTGAACAGCAGGAGACTCTCAGCTCCATTTCTCAGGTTCTTAATAAGTTTATAAATTTGATCCTCCATGGAGGCATAGAGAGCCAAAATGGTAGTCTTGATAAACCATCAGCATTCTGATGTATCATATTGGCATAAAAAAAGAAAATTCATAACTCTGAAGTTTAAGCGCCTAATGGGCCAGCCGTCCATCTGGATTCTTCATCTGCTGTAGCCAAAATAGGGAAGCATGATCAAAAACCAGCTTTAAATGATTCTTATACAAGAAAGAATGAAAATGCTCTATAGCAAGCAAGAAAGCTAGGCACATATGCTCAGTAATTCTGCAAGTCTCTTTTCCCAATTTAATGTCATACTGAAGTATGCTAATGGGTGTCATTTTGATTTATATCATGTTGTGCCACTATGGCCCCAACAGTCACATCACTAGCATCAGTTAAAAGAATAAAACAGTCTATTAAAGTCAGGGTGTATTAAATAAAGAGGTCATGAGGGAATTCCTTAGGATGTTAAAGGCTTGCTGTTGAGTTTATTCCCACTAAAAATCCTCCTTATAGAGAAAATAGGCTAATGATTCAACGAACTCTGCAAAGTGGGTGATATTTCTGATAATAACTAACCATCTCAAGAAAAAACTGATTATCACACAAGCTAAAGTGTTGATCATTTTCTCAATAGCAACTACTTTGTCAACCAACGGTGAGATCCCTTTCCACAAAACATTATGTCCTAGGAATTCCATGTCAGTTGAAAAAAATACATTTGGATAGTTTTAATTATAAAAATGTGGTTTCAATTTGTTATATACTTCCTTCAGATAAGTGAGGTGTTGGTCAAAAGTGTGAGAGAGCACTGTCACATCATCTAAATAAACCAACACGCAGTACATCCAAGTCTCCTATCAGGACAGCCACATCACCATTTGGAAGGTGTCCGGGGTATTGCATAATCCTTAGGGCATATGAGTAGGTTTAAATAATCCTTCACCTGCAATAAGGGCACATTACTCCTGATCCTCTGGAGCAAGCTCAATCTGTCAGTATCCACTAGCAAAATCCATTGCAGAGAAAAATCTAGGAACCAGTCAAGAGTTGGAGAGAATCATCAATTTTTGATAACAGGTAACTGTCCTTTCAAGTGATGGCATTCAACCATTGATAATTCTTTATCACCCAATGCCTACCATCTTTTTTTGTATAAGTATTAATGGTGAGGCCCATGGACTTTGTGAGGGCTTAAGTAATCTGGCATCCAAGAGTTGCTTCAGCTCCTTCATCACTTGGCTCTCCTCAACCTTGGATTTCCACTAGGGTCAAGCGCAGATAGGAATGTGTCGCCAGTAAATACTCTATGCTACACACCTCTCATCATTCCAGAACTAGAGCCTTTGAAAATATGTCCGCATACTCTTCAATTAAAGCATTCACTTAGTGTCACTGTTCATAGTTGAAAGTGTCATCTATCTATAAATCTACTTGAACGGTAGTATTTCCTTGACAATCCCCAAATCATGCAATTTTATGCACCTTTTAACGGATTCAATTTGGTCAGCAGGTAAGGTCTGAACATAAGCAACATGATAATTTTGGATTCTTTGCATTGTTCAATCTGTAAGTTGGCCATTAAGATCCTTAGGGGTCCATAGTAAGCAGGATCAAGCATTCTAGGGCAGGTAAGAGGCTTCCAAAAGGCAGATTAAAGTTACAAAAATTTTTAACAAATGTTCAGGTGGAATAGTAGCTTAGATCCTCATATCCAACAGTATTTGAGATTTTGGGGGTATAACTACCTAAATTTTGGAGTAAACGGCATTCCCTCTTGAGCCTCAGCAACGGAAGTAGTTAACTTGGTTTTTGACAAACTATTCAGCACTCTAGTTGCTCAATGAAATTTGAGTGTTCCATTAGACAGTCTTAGGTTACCTTCTTACTTTCACCTTAGGGATGTCTTTGACAACTAAGGGAATGTGATATCATAGGATAGAAAAGTATATGTTCTTGTGACTGATTTAGTGTTATATATGACAAGGAATTTCAGGCTTAAAAGTAGGTCATACCTATATTTCTATAACACAATTTATGGGGCTGAAATTACCAGTGATCTAAACCAAAGTAGTAAGAAAGAATATATAGGGATCAGGTATGGTGAGGTCCCACAGTTCCATAATCTAAAGTGTAATTTTGATCCAGCGTGACCTTTATTAATTTCACCAAATGAGGAGAGATGAAGTTGACTGGTGATCCCATATTGACTATGCCAAAATCTCATCTTGTGGACGGTTACTATAACATGATTAATCTCAGTGCCAAAAATGGGGGAGCATGTAAGTTAAATTTTATGGAAAAGTGGTCTATAAATAGCGGAGTAAGTGGAACTTAAACCTTTATTTAAAACTATTGAGTCCAGGACATGCATCTAATCAAGTTTAGATAATATATAATATTTGGTATGGGAAGGAACTTTAGAAGTGGATTGAGGCACAGAGTCATCAGAAGAGGGGGCCTTGCGCCTTAAGTTGACTCCTCTTTTCCCGCCTCATTGGCTTATTTTTTTCAACATAAATCCTCAGGATGACCAAAAGATCCTGCTAAAGGGGTATAGGTCGCATCAAACTTATTAGATCCCTGGAAACTCTCTGCTTCATGAATGTGATGCCAGAAGCCTTTGTTAGCTGATTGTCACATTTTTGACTCAGACATCTTCATTATAGTTTTTCTCAATATCAAGAATTGATTTGTAAAACTCTTTTGCATTCTGAAAGTGTAGCATTAGACTCTTATCAGTATTGAAAAGTGGAGATGAACGTGGCAATGGCAACGTCCAAAGTAACGCGTTCACAGGATAAATGGGCTCAATCATAATAATAAAACCGCTCTGCAAACTTGGCATAGGTTTCCCTACATTTAAGTTTTATTTACATAAAAGGCTGTGTCCAGTTATAAAGGGTTATACCACTTCAAATTTGTTGATGTAGTCTCTTTTATTTCAGCCTAAGTAGTACACATTTATAAAAAAGGCAGCATGATCTCCCAGGCCTTACTATCAAGACAGAATATATGTGCTGACACTTTTAGTGATCCAAAGCAATTTCCATCGCACCTTCTTACACATAGAAATAAGGATGGATGATTTCAGTCCCAGACAAATACTTTTCTTTAGGGTGGACTTTAAATGGCTAAAAGGTTCAGAAAAGACATGGATAGCTGGAGAAGGAGTTTTCTCTGATGCAGTAGGTTAATTGATTCCCAAGCGGGCTTGTGGTTAGCCTTATTAACATGACGCCAGAAATCATCTAAACTATCCTGGATGTTACACCACACTCATTGTCATGTGAGAGAGAGGACTTAGTGTTTAGGTGTCGCCAAAGAATCTCTAGCTTGGCTGAATGGCTTTCTACACAACACAGAAGAGTATCTTGTTTAATCTCAAGTGTTCAGGGTTTAGCGCTCATTTGCTCAAGTTTGGTATTCACTTTGATCTGATTTGTTTGCTTTAAGGTTATCAACTGAGAACAGGTTTAATGTAGGAAAGCAATTTTATTATGTGGTGAGATCATGGTAAGATCCTTGTCAAGACAGTCTCTTCAAATGCTCATCTATACTCTACAAGCCACCTTTAGTAATTTTTTTAATTTAATTTTATTTGGGGAAGGTTGAAGTTCCAAGGATTGCTCGCTTGATAATTGGAATCCTGCACGCTTAATTGGGAGGAAGTTTGGCCGAATGATCCTTGATATTGCCAGTGGATTATGGTATTTTCACCGTTTGGAAACTCACTAGGCTTATTAAAATAGCCTTGACTCTTCTGGTCAATTTTGGGCATAATTTTCCCTTAGTATTTGTGAACTTCTTCCAAGACAGGAAGGTACACAAGCTGTGGATTTGGTGCTTACAGCTTGTAAATTTTCTCCAAAATTAGGATTCAGATAAAGACCAAGAAAAATAT
>JAKSZP010002316.1:0-16002 GCA_022478985.1 Massospora cicadina | reverse complement strand
TGAATATCACAATTTCTCATGAAGTTTCAATACCTTACAAGCAGTAAAGTGTACATTGCTGTCCACTTCCATTCTTCACCATGTCGACCCCAATAAAGAGTTTATTGTTACATCAGATGCTTTTAACTTTGCCATAGTGTGAGCCCTACTATAATTAGGCGAAGATGGAATAGAGCATCTGGTGGGATATTTTTCTAGGAAGAAGTCTCTACCAGAGTTAAACTATGCTATATATGATAAAGAGTTATTAGTAGTGGTTGAGGCGCTGACCTATTGGCATCATCACTTGCATTGCTCTTCCCAACCCTTCCATGTATGTACAGATCACCGTGCCTTACTGTACTACCATACACCTCATGTCTTAATCCCATGGCAAACCCCCTGGCATGAGACCCTTGCCCAATTTGTGTTTTCTTATGAGTTTACAAAGGGCAAGGAGAATAGTTTGACAGATGCTTTGAGCCACAACCCTGCACTAGCTCCTAATCCAAAGGAGGTGGAGGTGCATAATACCCATTTAATGATTCCACCAGATAAGATTGTGTCTCAACTTTTCTCTCCCTTGGCCAATGGGCCAGCACTAGCTCCTCTAGAAAATGCAGAGAAATATGGTATTTTCAGAAAGGTAGTCCTTTCTCAGTCTTTATTGGCCAAATATATCATGGTCATTGCAAAGAGCGCATTGAATCAGGAGGATATTACCAGAGGTTATCCCGTAAAGGATGAGATGGTGTGGTTTCAGGGGCGCCTATGGGTCCCTGCTGGACCACTTTTCCTGGAAATCATCTGGGACCATCATAACGGAATTACCATTGGTCATCCTGGGAAGGCAAAGACCCTTGAGCTTATCCACTGCACTTACAATTGGAAGGGATTAGCCGCTCAGGTAGACAGGTATTGTAAAGAGTGCCTAGTCTGCAACCAAATGAAACCGAATCACCAGCCTTTAGCAGGGTTGTTGGTACCAGTTCAAAAGGCTGATGGGTCTTGGACTTCCCTATCAGTTGATTTTATTGTAAAATTTCCTGTATCTGATGGCTATGATGTTAGCATGGTGGTGGTGGACCATTTTATGAAGTTCGCCTACTTTATCCCTTGCAGAACCACAGTCACCGTGACTGAGATGGCTAGGCTTTTTGTTACTAATGTGTTCGCTCTTCAAGGGGTGCCTCTCTGAAATAATTAGTGATTGGGGACCCCAGTTTACCTCTGTCTTTTGGGAAGAGTTGTGTAAGACTCTTCAAATCCATCCCTGCCGTTCAACTGCCTATCACCCCTAATCAGATGGGCAGACTGAACAAGAGAACCAGTACCTCAAACAGTTCCTACAGTGTTACACCGCCACAGATCGTTCAGATTGGGTTTTCCATCTTCCTATGGCCCAATTTTACTATAACAACGCCCAACATGCATCAATCAGTTATTTCCCTTTTTTCACCAACTATGGCTTCAGTTACACCTTCAACATGGAGCCCAGTTGTGGATCCAAGGTGAAAGAGGTGGTGGACTTTGAAAAATTAATTTAAGAAGGTACACCAGGGGGTGAGAATAAATTTAGATGCGGCCATGCAGGCTTACAAGAAAAACGCTGATGGTAAGAGATGAGTTGGGCCAGCGTACAAGGAAGGAGATCTCGTAATGCTGGATGCTAAGAACATCCTAATCAAGCAACCATACAAAAAACTAGGACCAAAGAGGATTGTATATACACATTGTCAAAAAGGTGGGCCACACCTCATACCAGTTGGATCTCCTCACTTTGTTTCAAACCTTTTCGGTGTTGCACGAAAGCAAGCTCATGTTATTTGAGGGCCCCCTTCCAGAAACTCCCAAGGCTTCTCTCATGGATAGGGTGCCATAGTGGGAAGTGGAGAAGATTGTTGCCTCTCATTGGGTAAGAAAAAGGCTTGAGTATCTTGTATCCTGAAATGGATTTGACGCAGTGGAGAACAGTTGGGTCCCAGCATGTGACTGCGCTCATGCCCAAGAGCTAATTGTAGCATTCCACAAGCGTTTTCCTGAGGCTTCAGTATTGAAGTCCAACCAGCCGTTGCTGCCATGAAGTTGGCCCCTGCCTATAAGAACTTTTCCTTGGCGAATGTCCCTGGAGGGTGGAGCCCAAAAAGGAGGAGAGGGTAATGTCATGTTTACATGACTTGATAGAAGGCACCAGCTCAAAGGATAAGACTGGGTGGCAGGAGGTCCAGAAGGTTAGACTTCAGGCCCTTCCTGATCTCAAGAACACCTTGTGCCAACGCTGGGTGCAGGCTAAATATGTCTAGGTTGGTAAAAGTGAGGTGCATAGCGCCCAGCCCATTGTTTTGGTTCAAAGGTTAAAATGGATGAGCTATTTAATAAATGATGATGGAACAATCTGGTTAATTGGGGAATGAGAGTTTAAAACCTGTTCCATTTATATAATTATGATCTTGGGACAGGTACAACTTAAATTGATCACTCAAGTGAGGTCAGTTTCAAAGTATGCTACCCTTTCAAATGGAAGTGTGTGCCTATTGGTGCACCAAGGCTTGGGACCACTTTTGCCAATTCACAATTTCTTTAAGATGGTTTAATTATGTTTTCTTAATACCAACGTTTCTCGTTGTTCATCTTCCCTAAAATTTCCTAGATACTTTACATTTTTTTTATATGTTGACTTTGCAAAACTGTGCGCTGACATCTTTGAGGAGGTCTCACAATGTGTTAGCTAATATTTTATTTGAAATAATGACAGCCTTAGGTATACTGCTTGGCCTACCAGGTTCCCTCCAAACTGGGTCACCCATGCACTCAACTTCTGCACCAAGCTTGTTCATAAACTGCGCTTTAGCACAGCCAAGTTTTGCTGTTTGAAAGATATTTTATTACTGTTCCTGTGCTCAACACCCTTGCCCTATGTCTACTTAGCTCCAGCTCACTCTGCTGGACCATCATTATATTGACAACAACTCTCGCCGCCTTGGTTCTGCTCACTTAACTCTGGGTATTTTGAACTTGGGGCGTCAAAAGGAAAAATCTGTTGCACAGATCTGACACTAACCAGCTAGGCTTAAACTTCCTGAGAGAGCTGTAAACTTGACACTCACACGCCAACCGCATGTCTTCTTTATGAATAATCCTGTGTACGTTGGAATCTTCTCTTGACCCAACAGAGTTTATCTCAACCTCTTTCCTTGCAAACCTAACCTTACAAGGAGTCCTTCTCAAAACGAGTTTCTTCTTAAAAACAGGCTATTCCCATACTGATTACTGGATATTACTTTAGATTTAGGAAAAAACTTATGATTCTGTGAAATAGACTGTTTATTTAAGATAAAAACTTAGTATTTTTATATGAAATACTAAAGAATCAAGATTTAAAATAAATTGAGTGAATAATTGAATAGTGGATTGGGAAGATATTGCATCTGCTTCAGGAACCTCAGAACAGTCTCTTCTTCCATTGATTTCTCTCTTGGACATACATTTTCTCAAGTTCCTGAATTTGTGCACTGCAGCGGTGTGTGGAGCCTTTCACATCAGGATTGTTGGTTTCGTGGCTCCTGTGCGCTTTGGTGGAGTCCAAATTTTCATTACCATTGGTGGACTTAATTTTCTGGTTGCTTTATGGTACCGTTTTTCTTTTGTTTTGATTGTTTTCCTTTTTGGTGAATCGTTCAGCATCTGAAACATTCTGTTCCTTTTTGATGTTACTCAAACGAATATTGCCATTTTTGGAGCTAAACTCATCTTGGTTTAATAATTCTTGTGCTTTGATTGGTATTTCCTTGATTCTACCAGAGGTTGAGGATTTACCAATTTTGTGGTGCGCTGAATCTGTGACACCACTCCTTCCAAGATGAGACTGAGGGTAGGATCTGAGGTGTCTAGCATGGACTCTGTTGAACACAATGTTGGTGGCATCATCTCAGATGGAGTATTCATGGTCCTTCTTGGCCAGTTCAGTTGATGGTCCAGTCCAAATGGCTTGAAGCTTCTCAGGCTGGCTTCTACAGACGTTGTAAAACAATACTTTATTGTTAACTCCAAATTCTGGCAGTTTGGTACATCTCTGACTGTCTTTCTGCCTTTTTGGGATACTGTTCTCAATTTTTTTCTCTCAGCTTCTAGTTGTAAGCGTATGAGCTCATCAGCCAACTCTTGCTGATAGTTCTTAGGGGGTAAGTTCTTGTGGTCCGCGGCAATTATTGGAGCCAACAGGGTAGGTAAGGCGGCTTCTCTCCCATAGAGCGCCTTGAAAGGAGACATCCCAATGACCCTGTGGTGTCTAAGTCAGTAAGCAAACAGTGCGGATGGTAAGAGGATATCCCACTTTGACTTGTAGTTAACTACTATATTCTTGAGGATCCCAGCTAACGTCCCGTTTACTTGTTCCACACTTCCATTTGATGATAGTGTATAGGGGGTAGTAAACAGCTTTTGCACCCCTACCAAATCCATAAGTTTTCTCACTACTTCAGAGATGAAGTTCTTCCCGTTATCTGATAGCAAGATCTGGGGACAACCATGTCTTGTGATAATCTGATTGTAAAGGAATTGGGCAGTTGTCCCTGCGGTGTATGTCTTGATCGCCACTGCCTCAATCCACTTTGTCAATTGTTTAATTGCTAAAATTACGAACTTGTGCTCACTTGAGGCAGTTGGTAGTGGTCCTACCACATCAATAGATACATTGTGAAAAGGTGCAGATGGTAGTATTGATGTAAACTTGAACTTCTTTTCCAATGGTCTAAAGCTTGCACATGGTATACACATCTCCAAGGCTTGGTGCACCTCATCAGTCATAGCCTCCTAATAGAACCTGACCTTGAGATAAGCTAGGGTCTTCTGAAATCTTCCATGTCCCACGTGTTTGTGTGCCTCCATCACTATTTCCATTCGATTGCTAGGTCACACATATGGATACCATTTTCCCTTAATAAACTTCTGAAGTTTTCCATCTACTCTTTGCGTGTCCTTTATTATATTCTTAAAACTGACTTAACTTCTTCAGTTTCTTCTTACCATTCCTCTTCAGTTAATCCAATTAGGTCATAAAGTCAATCGCTCTTGTGCACATGCAAATGGAACACAGGCAATCTTGAGAGCCCATATGCATTCAGGTGGTTGCTTCCAGACCTGTGTATAATTTCAAAGTCAATTTTTGAAGCTGAACATCCCATCTGGTTAGCCTCCCATCAGGATTTTTCATGTTCCTGAGCCAGCGTAAGGATGCATGGTCCGTTATGACTTTGAAGTGAACTTCATATAGGTATGGCCAAAAGTGCCCTACTTCTCTAATTACTGTAAGACATTTGCGCTCTGTAACAGTGTAGTTTCTTTCCGCTTTGGTAAAGACCTTGGTTTAATATTTTATGTGATGTTCAATCCCCTCCTCGTCTAGTTGTGCTAGTATTGCACCAAGTCCTACGTCGCTGGCATCAGTGTATAGATAGAAGGTCTTGTTGAAGTCTGAGTATGTTAGGATTGGCGCCTCTACCAACTTCGTTTTCAGATCCTTAAAGGCTTGGTCTTGCTCAAGTCCCCACTTAAACTTAGAGTCCTGGTTCAGTAAGTATGTTAGGGGAGTAGCCAAGTCTGCAAAGCGTGGGATGAACTGTCTGTAGTAGCCAATCATGCCCAGGAACACCTGGACATCCCTCATACTCTTTAGATGCTCCCTTTTGGTTATTGCCTTCACCTTCCCTTCTTGATGTCGTATTCCCTGTTCACTGATCTCATGTCCCAAGAACTCAAGTTGCTTCTAGAGAAAGGTGCACTTGCTCTATTTCAACTTAAGATTTGCTTCTCTCAACCATGTGAACACCTCTCAAAGGTGCTTAATATGCTCTCTGAACGTTCTACTGAATACAGTTATATCATCCAGATAGATTAGAACGCTCGTCATCTTCAGTTCTCCAAATATTTGGTCCATGGCACATTAAAAAGTTGCTGGGATGTTGCACAGCCCTTGTGGCATCCTGGTTGGTTCAAACAAGCCTTGGCTGCTGATCAAGGAACACTTTTCCTGATTTTTGGGTGACAGTTCCATCTTCCAGTACCCACTGGCCAGGTCCATTGCTGAAAATACTTTAAACCGCCCAATCGTTTCAAGGCGTCATTGATTCTTGGGAGAGGGTAAGAATCTTTTTTTGTAATTTCATTCAAGTGACGGTAGTCCATAACCACCCTGTATGAGCCATTTTTCTTGCACAACAACAGAAGTGGCGATGCCCATGGACTCTTTGAGGGCATCAACAAGCCATCATCTGTAAGTTGTTGAAGCTCTCTAGTGATGACCTCCTCTTTCATTTTTGATCAGCGGTATGGCTTCTATTTGAAAGGTATAGCTGACCATTTATCCATGCAGTGTATCTATCCTTTACACAGACCATAATCGTTTGGTCCTTGGCTAAAAATATCTTCAAACTCTTCCAATAAATAATTCAGCTCTTTCCGTTCTTCCTCAGTCATGTCAGCAAGTTCCAATTTGTCTAATCCTCCAACTTCATGTACTGACTTGATGGTATCACAATTGGTTAGTTTCGCGCATGCCACAACTTGTCCTTTCTCAATTTGGATAGTTTGAGTGGTGATGTTCCTCAGGAGGATAGTTACTTCACCCTCATGACTAGATTTAAAGTATTCAGGTAGCACTCATGGCTCCTGTTTGCATACTCCTTCTTGGGTGTATATTTCAAGTACAGTGTTCTGGGGGATCTTTACACTTATGGCAGTGTGCTTAACTCTTTGTTCTCCTAGTTGAATCTCCATTGCCTCATTGTAACTCAAGGGTAGTCCGTCTTCAGTGCACACTGAAGCAGGTAGTTGTTTCACACCTTTTTTTCGAAGTATGTAGTGCACCGGGTAGATTGATTGCTCAATTTCAACTAGACATGTCCAATGCTTCCTTGATTTCAGGTCTTCATCCTTAAACACAAGGGGCATCTGGTAGTTTAGCAGACTTACAGTGCTGCTAATAAAGTCAATCTTTGCTCCAAACTTTAATAAAAATTGTGTGCCGATAAGGAAGTCATAGTGGTCATTGTCCAAGACTATGGCAGGAGCAGTGAGTACCATGCTCCAAAGCGTAGGGGTAAGGCAGAGTAAGCCCCTAACGCACGTGTGGTGTCAGGTTCTGCTGTCCAATATCTCATATGGTAGTCGATGTCTGGCATAAATTTTAGCTTCTTCATCAATTTTGAGGACATGATATTGACTGGGGCATCATCATCAAGGACTGCCAGTAAACGCACATGCTGTATCCCAACTTTTACTTTGGTTACACTCTTCCCAAATGGATTCCCAGTTGACAGCACGTCGCCAGCTGACTTTTAAAATTCCTCTAATTTCTTGGGTGTATTGGACGTTGATTCAGCGTGCAGAGTTGTAGTCTCCTTGATATTCTTGAAGGTGTCCGGTACAAGTTGTTCGCCTTCCTATAGATTATTGACTATCTGAATGAGCTTCATTGCTTGAGCTAGGTATGTAGAGTTCAACCTCTCATCAGTGGATCCATGTACCCATAATCATGTAGGTACAGATACAGTACTGGGGGCTCCTAAGACATGGTAACCAACATCCATCAAGTCTTCATCTTGGCGAACATCTTCTCCTTCTACGTGTAGGTTCACCCAATTTATGGTTCCAGGGGTTTTCTATTTTGGTGAAGGGGGGTTTTCTTCATCGCCTTCCATCAGACAAGATCGCCAATAGTGACCAGGCTTGTGACATTTGTGGAACATGAACTCCTTGCGCTGATACCATAAAACTGGTTTGAAGTTCTTGTCTTTTGGCTTGTCACTCTTGTCCTGTGTAGCGTATACCGCTTTTCCAACTCTGCGTGTTGGTTAATTCATTGGTTTGTTCTTGATCTTATAAGTTCCTTGAACATCGAGTAATGCTTCTTTGATGGACTTGAGAGATCCAGCCGTTTTAACTGCAAGCGTCATGTGCATCTTGAGGGCTGGATGTGCTTCCAAGAAAATGAGTAGGACAGTATTCACGGTAGGCAAGTCTAAGGTCTCTGTGGTCCATAGTTATTGTGTTTGAAGGTAGTATCAGGCGGCATAATTCGCAACTGTCTCTTTCTTGCCCATCTTCATCAATATAAACTCCTGCTTCATATTATCAACATCCTGTGCGCTACCAAATTCTGATAACCAGATTTCCTTGACCTCGGTCCAGGTCAAACCAGGGTGTAAACTAGCACTGAGTATCTCACATGATTCACGGCTCATGCATCCTTGGATGTGACGAGCCTTCTGCTTGTCACTAGTTCCATCTATGCTGTTCTTGTACGTTTGTAAAAACCCTGCTATTGTTCCCTCGCCAGGAGTGAACATGGTTTTGAAATAGGGTTTAAAGTTCAGATCTTCCTCTACTGGAGCACTTCACTGATGTAGTGGAGTTGTTGCTCCCTGTGCAGCTAATACCAGAGTTTCCAAACGTGAGGTGTCCAGCAAAGGGCTTAAGCAGGCTGCAGTTTTAATTGAAATTGATCCTTAATTTTTTCCAAGTTTCAATCAATGTCATCAAAAATAGTTTATGGTGGTCTAAACATTCACCATACTCATTCAATGTTTGTACATTTATTCCATTTTCTGCTTCAAAGTGTTGAACCCATTCCTCAAGTCCCTTTCATATCAGTTTCAATTCTTCTAGTCACTGGTATATTCCTAACACTAGGTAGTAGCCACTTGAGCCCATTGAGAAGTGTCTGAAACCTGATCTAGGTACAACCTCAACTCTACTACTTTTTTTCCAACACTTGCAGCCTTGCCTTAATAATCTCTTTTTTATTTGGGGATAGGCTTTTTGCTGATTCTTCACCATAGTATACCTCCATGTCTCAATACTAGGCATTTCCGTTTGCCCTAAACTCTCTCTTCTCAACTGTGTGGTTGGCATCATCCCTGTAGTGAGCACCAGTCTCGCCGCCCTGGGTTCTGCTCGCTTAACTATGGGGATTTTGAACTTGGGGCGTCAAAAGGGGTATTCTGTTGCACAAATCTGACACTAACCAGTTAGCCTTAAACTTTCTGAGAGAGCTGTAAACTTGACACTTTCACGCCAACTGTGTGTCTTCTTTATGAATAATCCTGTGTGCATTGAAATCTTCTCTTGACCCAACGGAGTTTATATCAACCTCTTTCCTTGCAAACCTAACCTTAAAAGGAGTACTTCTCAAAACGAGTGTCTTTTCTAAAACAGGTTAATCCCAAACTGGTTACTGGCGATTACTTCAGATATAGGACAAACTTAAGATTCTGTGAAATAGACTGTTTATTTAAGATAAAAACTTAGTATTTCTATATGAAATACTAAAGAATCAGGATGTAAAATAAATTGATTGAATAATTGAATAGTGGATTGAAAAGATATTGTTTCTACTTCAGGAACCTCAGAACAGTATCTTCTTCCATTGATTTCTCTCTTGGCATCCATTTTCTGAAGTTCCTGAATTCATGCATTGTGGCAGTGTGTTGAGCCTTCTGTATCAGGATTGTTGGTTTCGTGGCTCCTGTGCGCTTCAGTGGAGTCTAGATCTTCATTACCATTGGTAAACTTAATTTCCTGGTTGCTTGATGGCACTGTTTTTCTTTTGTTTCGATTGTTTTCTTTTTTCAGTGCACCATTCAGCACCTAAAGCGTTCTGTTCCTTCTCAATGTTACTCAAACAAATATTACCACTTTTGGATCTAAACTCATCTTGGTTTACTAATTCTTAAGCTTTGATCGGTATTTTCTTGCTTCTACCAGAGGTCAAGGATATACCAATCGTGTGGTGCACTGAATCTGTGACACTAATGATGAGTTCCCTTGCTCTGGACCAGTGCTTCATGCACCATCAAGCTTAAAACTGGAGAATATAGAGACTCTCTTGACGCTCTCTCTCTGCTCAGAATAATTTTCTGAGAAAATTAATTTCAGTAAATTAAAAGCAAACACTTAATTGCGCACTAAAGTCTTTCTCCAATGTCATCAGATCCCCCGCCAACTGTCCCAGCGTGGGGCAGTGGCAAAAATCCCCCTTCCATTTTCCATCTGATAGGAAAAAGTGCTCAGACTGGCTCGCCCAGTCATTCCAAACCCTTGAGATGTTTCATTCCTCCCAAGGATCTCGATGCCCATCTTGCACAAACCCAAGTGGTGCCCCGCTGCCCATTGGTGCTCCCCCAGAGCAACATGCATTTCAGCCTTAGGGTCAAATATGGGAATTCTTCCCCTATGATGACCAAGCCATTATCAAAATGGCACAGGTGGTGATGACACCAGCCTGCTTTATTGACTTCCGCCCCTATAAGGGGTACTATGATATTGGCTTCCCATATGAAGCTGATGCAGCCACTGCGGCAACAGTGCCATTAATTTACAATAATATTCCCCCCCCCCAACAACGCGGACCCAGCTCCCAACGGACACCACCTTGGTGGTCTAGTTCTCTGGTTTTCCCACCCACCTCCCCCTCCCCAAAGTGCTCCACCAGGAGCTGATGGAAGGTTTGTCAGCCTATGACGCCAACCCCATCTTACAATTTTTGGTCCCAAATGGGGCCACATGCCTCGCTGGGCCTCATGCATATGCCACAATTAACCCTGAATTTACAAAAATTTCGTTGGCAATTCCACCTATGCCACCATCCCATCTTCCCCCGACCATCCATTTTGGACCCGCGTTGAGGGCGGATGGACGATCTGTCCATCCTGTTTCAAGTTAGACCACTCAAAATGCAAATGCCCATACTCAGAAACTTCCGCTGATGCCAAAAGTTTGCCCAACGCCCACCAATCTGCCACCTACCCCGCGCCAACTCTGACATGGGGTACAATCCTACCTTCCCCTCCTCCAATGCCTGATGCTGTAGCTGCACCTACAGCCACCAATCAGCACCCACCTTGCCCCAATGCCACAAAGAAACCATCCAACCAAACATTGGATTGGATCCCAGTTTGATCACATGCATCTGCAAACAAATCAAACAAACCTCAACTGTACACTGATTTCCCAATCCAATTCAACCAAAATTCATGAGAATTATTGGATGAAATTGACAAATCAGGTAATGTCATTGAAGAACTGACGCTGCAACTTGAGCAGCTCTGTAATGCAGATTGGGATGAAAAATTTCCACCTCAGAAATATGTCCCACAACCTAACACCAAACTGTTCTACAGCGACCACCAGCTTGCAGTAGATGAAGCTGCCACACCAGATTGCCATCCACTTCGCAAAGCAGCTGCCAAATCTGTGGCTGTGCTCACAGGAGGAATTCCACCTCCCATCATCCCCAACAATATTACTCCACAAAGTAAGATCAACATGAAAACCTTACACAAAAACATCACTGAAGCCATTCAGAATGTGGTAACAGTAGCACGGAATCCAAAAGCAAAAATAACCTGAACCAACATTGCAACATTCATTAAATTCCCAGACGCCCGCCTCAAAGCTGAAGATGCTTTGGGCAAACACATCGTTGGTATACTGATGGATGGCAACTATTTGGAAGTTCCAATCATCAAGGATATCAAACCTCATGCCGCCAATGCCCCCACACCCTTACTATCTGCCTTAACATGCACCCTACTCTGGAATGAGATGGATGCAGCCAAAGACGAGCCCCCAATCCCCCCTCCCCATCCACCATGGAGGGATAGCAATATTTGCTACCCACCTGGTTGGATATTTTGTTAGGTATGATTCAATTGATCCATCCATTTTGGGCGTTTTGTTTGAATTGGTAATTTTATTATTATGGCTTTTAGTTTTAGTTTGGTAATGTCTATCCCCTGGTTGGCTTACCTCAGTTAAATAAAAATAAAGACTCTCTTGACAAAATAGGTAGCATATGTGGTAATTTATTGCTGACTTCAAAGATGTCTTGAGAAAATAGGATTGCTTGTCCTCTGAAGCTATACTGTCCATATGAACCATCATATTTGATGATTTTGACAAATAGTATTATTTGTGACAGTAATCATTTTTCTGATTGCAAAATTTTCTTGATACAGTCTGGAATTGGTCCCAATTGAAGATTTTTTCAATAAGTCTTTGGTGGTGCTGTAGTTTTTTAGCTTGATATGTGACTTTTACAGCAATGACAATGTAGTAATTGATTTTTTTGTTTTTAATTAATTTGGCAGATATGATGCCTTTATTTCTGGAAATCAGAATTTGTAACTTGGTTTGGATAGCATCATTTGACACAGATTTCACAAATACTGGCACAAAATTTCTGATTGCTCTCTTGAATTCTGTACAACTGGCATTTAAAACCTGACATTGTTGATGTCTATAGTCCAAATAAATTTCATGCTCTTTGTCTGCTTCTGCTGCACAGTATTATGATTTGTGTTTTCTTAGAAGTGCTAATCAAGCTGCACGCTGGTTTGATGTTTTGGAAGCTCTTCATTGTGCTTTGTTTTGGCTGTGTGAATCTAATATTGCACGCTTTGCTTCATTATTTTCATTCTTCTTTTTGTCCAGATATTTCTGCTGCGCTTTCTCTAACCACCTTTTTCACCAAGTCACTGTTTCTTTCTTCATTGTTGTAAGCAACAGAATCAAAGACAATTAACTAAAATTGAATATATATATATATATATACCTAAAAATGAAGACATATGTAGATATACTAACCTTTGTGATGCTCAATTTAGAAAAAGACATCAAAATCACTGCTATAAAAATAATTCACTTCCAGATAAGCTATATGTCAAGGATCAGTTTCAGGCACTACTAAAGATGATGCCAGATTTATTGATGCTTATTCATCAATAGATGCATAATGCATATTTAAATATTAAATATAAATATATAAATATATATATTAATCTATAATAGATTCATCTGCAACCCCAAAAAAAACCCATAGCTATTTTACAGATGTTTATTTTTAACCCCATACCCTTAATTTCTACCACTTTTGAGGGATGTTTGCAAAACAGCTATTGGATTTGCTATATGTGACCCAAAAACCCCTGCATAGCCATTTTATAGATTTTTCAAAATTTGTCCCCGCACTCTTAATTTCCATCCATAATATACCCTCTACATGAAGATATTTACAAAAGTAATGGTGAATAGTGTATTGTCATCCAACCTTAGTAACTATGTAAAAATTCATCAATAGGTTATTTCAGGAAGTGTTAAATAAATTATGCAAGATTTGAACACATACCCTATTGTGAGTTAAAGAAAAGGATTAAAAAGACTAAAGAGAAATTTTAATCTCTATCTAACTGACCTTAGGGATAGACAATAGAAAGTTATAAATCATGGTTTCTTTTATAGTGCACCCTTATTAAATTTAGAGTAAAATTATAATACTACTTGAGTAGTTGGTTCTAGGTAGCTCATGATAAGAGAATGCTTGAATAATATTCTAGTATTGCAGGAGAATAGCTTTAAATCAATATGTCCATTGGTTGATCAGGAATTATTACTTTGATTTTTATAAAACTTAACCAACTGTATTAATATTAATTTATAACTCATTTATTGAAACTTATCTGTTTTTAGATGCAATTTTAAAGCTATCAATGCAACTTATTTTTATTTTTATTCAACGTACTGATTGAGCAGGGTAAATTAGTAGTTATTACATATTGATATTCTTAAGTCAATAGATAAAATTAAGCCACAAACATGTGTCAATGCCACCTTAAACATATCAATTGTCATATCAATATCTCCTAAATAATAATTAGTTTATATTCCAATTAACTCAATTGACTTTTATAGATATGATACACAAAACTATGTACTGGCAACTTCAATACCAACTTTAGTTTGAGTTTAATTTGGCCAGTATTCTAAATTGATTGAAGAATTTGAGCTAAAAAACTTGAAACTACCAAATCAACCAAATTTCAAAATTCTCAGCCATAACTATATACTGACTACCATCAAAAATATATAGCATTTTCACTTATACATATAAAACATTTTTATTTTGAATATGAAAATTAATTTTTTGATGGATTATTATATTATCATCGGAGATACATAAGTGTACCAAATTTAAAAACCTCTAGCTAGTCTAAAAGGTAGTTAAAAATCGATCGCAAGATTTGAGGACTTACCCCATTGTGAGTTAAAGAAAAGCAATTAAAAATCCAACCCGATTATCCCAAATTAAATTTAAATATTGGTTTGGAATAATAAGAAGATTTTAAACCTTCAAGATCGAAGTTATCCTATACTTAACATCGAGCAAAAATTGGGATCTAAGGATAGTATGAGATCTTAAACTATGATAACTCCAGAAAAGGAAGGTTAAATGGTATGAAAGCTAAAAAAGGTTAAATGGTATGGAATCCATCTATGATATCAAATATGAGTAAACTTTGACCCTTCTAAAATAGAAAGTTGACTTTGGAGTGTAGGGGATTTTTTATAAAAAAGGCTTTGGTGGTAGTAGGAACCATCCCGCTAGGCGGCCACTCTAGTCTTTTTTATTTAACGTATATTTATTTTCGTTTAAATTAAAATAAAGATATGAGGGGAGGATTGGGTTGGGACCATCTAGTACTAAAAAAAAAGATATGAGGGGAGGATTGGGTTGGGACCATCTAGTACTAAAAAAAAAGATATGAGGGGAGGAGAGGAAACGACGTTTCGTCCTAGCCAAAAGGGTTCGAACCTGTTACGAACCAAACCTGCACCAGCGGTAGCAGGATTAACACTTTCGTCGCCCAGTGCAATTCAGTTGAGTCTCACTAGGCCTAAATGTGACTATTGACAAATTATCGAATGCCAAGAAGCGAAAAAAAAGTAAAAATTTATAACCTACTAGCTTTAAAAAGATATCTAACACATTTTTACTTATGCATCAGAAAAACAATAGTGATTTATCACTTTTATCTTTTATAAAAAAGTTATCATATTAAAGTATTGAAAGATATTTTATGTAATCATTAAGCTTAGTACTAATTTTAGAGCTAGGCTGTAAAGCTCTGAACTGTAATTAAACTAAAAAATTATTTTAACCGATTGTAGCTCAGTTGGAAGAGCGAAGGACTGTAATTTAGAGATATCCTTAGGTCCCTGGTTCGATCCCAGGCAATCGGATTATAAGATTCTTTTTGGTTTAATTAGAAAATGATGAGTCTTTTTAACCGACTTTTAAAAAGAAGAAGGTTATCAATTTGACCTGTAAATAAGTTTTTTCTTTTTTTTTCTGTTTGTTCGCGCATAACTCGGAAAATACTGGACCAATTTGGATTATCATTTTTTTCAAAAACAGAGGATTATCCAACTTGGGTCCCATTCTACTTTTGTAAGTATTGGTCGAGTATCTGCCCATTAATTTAGTAAGTAAAAAATGGGCTCGGAAGCAATGGATACTTGTGGGACTAAGATCATCTAGTACTAAAAAGATACTTGTGGGACTAATACAACTCCGGATAAACTTAATTCTGGCGTCTGTGAAGCGATAGCTTCAAATCAACTTTTTATATTTATACTAATATTTCCTCTAGCTTAATCGGCTGCTTTTTTTCTCTCTTGCAAGCATCACTTTTTAAATCAAAAAGTGAACGGAACAAGTATTGAGAGAGTATCCAACTGCCAGTGCACACTGCAACTATAGAGCAGTGATACATGGCCAACCACCCAAGTGTAGGGAAGTCAATCCACCCATCTGTGCGCAGCACATAGAAACGGATGACTTGCCTGCGCCTATATCAAATAATAATAATAAAAAATGAAGGACACCAAGATGGACATACCATCTGATGAACTTTTCACTGGCCCAGGTCCCCATATGACTAATAATAGGGAAGGGCTGAACAACCCATGTATGTCAAATAATGATTGTGTGACATGAACAACAATGAAATGTGTGAATCCATCAAAGGGTCACAGTGCCCTTGCAACTAGCATGGATAATGGGGCTGACTCCCCAGGATCAGTAGCCACTGACAACTAGACAATATGAGATACCCTTGGGGAGTGAGGCCTGATTCTGAGAACAGTGGTGTTGGGAATATTCCCCACTGAACCTCAACCAGCAAAGGG
>JAKSZP010002315.1:0-16085 GCA_022478985.1 Massospora cicadina | reverse complement strand
CCCATAGGTGTCCCTGAAGCCACACCATCTCATCCTTCATATGGTTATCTCAGGTGATATCTTTTTGATTAAACTTGCTCTTGGCGAGGACCAAAGTATATTCTTCTGAAAAGAGCTGTGAAAGTAAACCTTTCTGAACATACCATATTCCTTTGAATTTTTCAGAGGAGCATGCGCTAACCTGTGGGTCAAGGGGGAGGGATGTTGGGACATAAACTTATCCCAGCGGAATCATCAAGTTGGTGTTGTGTATCTCTACCTCCTTAGGATTGGGAGCTAGTGTATGGTTTCAGCTCAAAGCATCTGCCAAACCATTCTCCTTTCCCTTTGTAAATACATAAGAAAACATAAATTGGGACAGGGTCACATGCCAGAGGGTTTGTCATGGAGTCAAGACATGGGGTGCGCGGTAGTACAACAAACCACATTGGTCCATATGAACGTTGAATAGTTTGGATGAGCCATGTAAGTGATGACGCCAAAAGTTAAGCACCTCATCCTCTTCCAATAACTCTTTGTCATAAATGGCGTAGTTTAACAAAGGCAGAGACATCTTCTGAGAAAAATATCTCACCAGATGCTCTATTCCATCTTCGCCTACTTGTAACAAGGCCACTGCTATGGCAAAGTCGGAAGCATTAGTAGCCACATTATACTCCTTTATATGATCTAATTGGCGAAGGCTGGACGTGGACAACTGGGTTCACTTTATTGCTTGGAAGGCATCCTGCAAAATTGGGACCACTGGAGAATTTTTGCCCCACTCACCTTATATAAGCTGCTGCCACCTCAGGAAGAATTGGTGGGAATTCTTTGAGGAACTTACACGTCCCAAAAACTCCTCAATTCCTTGACTGAAGTTGGGGTGGGCCACTCACAAATCTCCTCCACTTTGGAGTTATTGTAACGGTCAGAAAACCCAATTTTCAATCATCACCTTATCTTCAGTTTGATGTCAAAATTTGTCATTAAATAAATGTTTAACATGAGGTTAGTATTTTGAGGTAAGCGTTGGTGCCTCCTGCAACTAACCAATGAAACCTCGGATTTAGGAAAACTTTAAGCAAGGAAAAGATGAAATGTTTTAAGTGAGGTAGCAAGCCCTGGAATTAACTTTATTTGTTTATTATTGAACGAAACCCACTTTAGAGCAGACCCTGATAATTTAGGCACCACAAGCACACCAAGTAAAGACAGGATATTTGAGGGAGATCAAGCCCCAAAATCCCAAGTTTTTGTTCATGCAACAAAAACTTGAAGGTCATAGCCCACCATAAGACAAGGTAAGGGTGGCCTTAGAGCCACAGGAGTAGCCCAGCTCTGGGAAGAAACTCCAGAAGAGAAAATAGGGAGCTAGGTAGGGTAAGCTGGGGCCTTTACGTGGCATGACTGAGGAAAGCTTGTGGAAACACGGGTGAGTAGCCAACACCAGAACCCAGAGAGGCGCCCTAGAAGGGTCCTGTATTGGCCTGGATGGGGAGTGGGATGGAAGCTAATGACTGTAACCCAACCTGTTCTTGTGGGTGCTTCCACTCTCCTTTGGGAGGGAATATGAGCAGGAAGGGGGAGGCAAGAGTTGGGCATATTATCTGTCACACTACTTCCCCTATGAGGCGGGGTGCTGCAAAAGCAGGTCATAGCAACAAGGATGGGGAAATTCTGATTGGCTGGGCTTCAGCTCACCTGTCTACAATAATCACCGCGGTTTTCTAGGTTAACCTGAAACCTGGATAGCGATCAGTAGCTTATGTGGGCTTACACTGGTGCAGGGAAAGGTGAGAGCACTCGTGTACCAAAATGACAGACCAACCCAAAAGGGCTGCGATGGTTCTCACACAAAAAGGGCTCAGAGAGCAAACTTCATCACAAAACAAACCGGAGAGACCAACTCCATTGACAAATCAACAGCGGGGGTGGCATCTTCTGCTCAGGGTGCTTCAGTCTCTTTTGCAGCGTCTGCTGCTAATGGATTTGGGGTCAGAACCAAGCTTTTTGAAGCAGGGAACTCTGGCCCCTCCAAGGATTTGATGGCGAGCATGGTGGAGAGCCTCAAGAGGGTCTACACCGTGGAAGTGAAGACTGGGTGGTCTAAGGAAATGCTCATGGTCAGGGTGATTGAGGTGTGTGAGTTCGCCCCACTCTATATTTCACGCTTGGCTCCTGGGTTGAAACTTATGACCTTCCAGTATAAGCTTCAAAAGGAACAGGTTTTGGCTGCCAGTTTGAGCACAAAGAATGAGGAGGCCGTATGTCTTGACATTGGTGCTGATATCAGAGGTTCATTCTGAGGGATGTACCACCTGTAATCACTAGAGGGGCCATGATGTCTCAGCTGAAAGGCTTTGGCAGAGTGATCTTCTTTAATGAGAACAAGCTGGTAAAGAACTTGAAGCAGAAGGACGGTAGCTTGAAAAAATTCACTGTAGAATCTGGGGACTGGGTTTTGAAGGATGAACTTTTGAAATCATAAGGGGAGTTGCCTCGTTCAGTCACTGTGGGACCTGGAGTGTCCCTCTGGTACCTCTGGACAGATGCTTCTTGTGTGGTGTGAAGGGGAACGTCAGAGCCAAACGTCTTCAGGTTTAACCTCTTGTGGCAGTGGCCAAGCCTAGTGGGCCTAGCGCAGGGGTGCCAGTAATGGCGCCCTCTTATAAAGAGAAGTTGGCGCTCCAGAAGGCGTTGGAGAAGCTAACTGAGATGTCAGCCAAAGCAAGGGAGGAGGCAGCGGCTGGCATCACTTCAGAGGCGGTGACTGGTGTGCTGAAAAGTGCAAGGAAGGTCTACAAGAAGTCAAAGGGGACCCAGAAGGTTCGGGAAGCCACTATATTCTAAATTGTTTAAGTGGCGCTTTGTCCCAATCTGCAAAGGTCATTTTGGAAAGGATGCTTCCCAAATGGATGGGGTTCTCACCATTACTCGATTGTGTAAGAGGCGGGCAACCATTAGGGATGTAGGTGGGACAGAGCGTGCGAGGCCTGTAGGGGAAGAGGTGGAGGTGAGGGAGGTGTTGCCTGCTAGCAATAGTGGGCCAATGCCTTCTAACCTAATGCCTTCAACTGAAGTGGAGGGGTCTATCAAGGACCCTGGAAATGATAAGATTCCGGAGGATGTTGTGACTGAGCAGCCTCCACCCCCAGCCCAGTCTAGCACTGGAAAGGGGAGGAAGAAACATGGTCCCGCTAAACCAGCTGAGGTGGAAGAGGATGGGGACCCCCCAAACCTGACACCAAAGCCTCTTCAGTTTTGAACCTATGGCGATCAGGGTTGAATTTGCTAATGCGCGGGGTCTGAATGGATTCAAGCAGTGGCAGCAGGTGAAACTCTGATTGCAACAACATGGGATAGATATTGGAATTCTCACTGAGACTAAAACCAAACCTGGGTCGGAGGAGGACTGGGTTTTCCAGTTTCCTCTGAAGCAATTATTTTACTCTCACTTGGTAGATCAACCAAACTCAGAATCGCCCTTAGGGGAGGAAAAGAGGGAGGGGGAGAAGACAAAGGGGGGTATCTTGTCCTGGTGGGAGGACAAGGTTAAGGTGTTGGATAAAGGGTATTGGTTCTTGGAAGAGAAGTGGCAGTGATGTCACTGTTTGGAGAGGAATCAATTTGGTTTATCAGCATTTACGCGCCAAATTCAGGATCTGAACAGAAGGCCTTCTTCCAGAAGGTCGGCCTGAGGATCCAGGAGGAAGGCATCATGGGGTCAGTAGTGTTGGGGGGAGACATGAACTGTGTCTGCTTTAGGGATAACAGGTTTGGGGCTTCAGGCAACTGGAGTTCTAATCCTGGAGCCCACGAGTTGGCTGGTTTAATGATTGACCTCGGCCTACTGGATTTGTGGAGAGCTGGCCGTGGTGAGGAGGGGGGAAACTGGGTGGACTCACATCCAGGAGAATCACTTATCCCGCATTGACCTTGTGTTGGTGCCCCAGCCTCTCCTGAGTCGCTGAAAGTTGATCTTTCAGAATCATGATCCAGGCGCTTCAGACCACAGGCCCCTGGAACTGCAGATCAGTGACCCTCGGGTTGCTTCTGCAGGGAAAGAGATCTGGAGACTGAACCCTGAACTTCTGAAGTGGAGTCCACTTCAGGATATCATGAGGAAGAAGGTGAGGTGGTGGAGAAGCCAGATGCGCCAGTAAAATGGTTGCAGATGAAGGCTGATCTTAAGATGGCTTGTGAAATCTTCAGGGAGGCAGCTAGGGGCCATGCATTCGAGGTATGAGACCTTGGAGAAGAGTTTTGAGAGTACTGCAAGCAAGCTGCGGCCATGGGGCATCTGCCTACACAGCCAAGGCTGAATTGTATGCAAAATTGATGGGAGCCTTCAGGGTGGATCGCCTCAAACAAAGGAAGTTTAGATGGGATGAGGATTCTAACAGCAATGTGGCCCTACTCCAAAAGGCAGTAGGGGCATTTAGACCCTTGGCAAGAATCTTGTCACTTTGTGATGAGGGAGTTGAGGTGAAGGATGCAGCTCGCATGGCTGAGGTGACCAAATCCTACTACGAGAACCTTTATGGCCCCTCTGAGAATGACCCAAAGTCATCCAAAGTACTCTCAAGCGGACTGGGGGTACTGCCAAAGGAGACTCAGCTGCACCTATGTAGCAAGGTCCACAAATGGAGGTGTCAGACGCCATCCACAAAGGCAAGAATGGCAAGGCTCCTGTGGAGGATGGGTTGTTCTTGGAGCACTTCGAGTTATTTTGGGCAGAAATGTCTGATATGCTTGCTGAGCTTTACAATCAACTACTAGCCTCCAGTATAATTGAGCCGGCGTTTTCAAAGGGTGTGGTGGTGTTGTATAAGAAGGGCGATCCCTCCCTCATGGGGAACTATTGGCCTTTGACTCTGCTTAACGTTGACTATAAGATCTTAATGAAGATCCTAACCAATTGACTAAAAGGGGTTGTACCGGAAGTTGTTGGGAAAGAGCAGAATGGGTTTATCCCAGGACGCTCAATTACTGACAACTTGATGCTGCTTCACCTGATAGAAGAGTGGGCAAGTAAACAGTATGACTAGAGGGGGTGGCTACTGTTTTTTGATCAAGAGAAGGCGTATGATCGGGTGAATCATGAGTTTCTTTGGGAAGTGTTAAGTGGGGTTGGAATCAAGGGGCATTTGTTGAGACTGCTTAAAGCGATTTATGAGAAGGCCTCATTGGTTGTCAATATCAATGGGGTCCTCTCCCATCCTTTAAGGTGTGTAGGGGCGTGCGTCAAAGAGACCATCTATCTCCCTTGTTGTTTGTCCTTGCAATAGAGACCCTTTCAGTGGCTCTCAGAAAGTTGTACTGGAGAAAACTTACTATCAACGGCGAGGAGTACTCTCATTCAATGTTTGCAGATGCAACATGGATTTATGTTTCATCGAAGGAGGAGAAGATGGCGATGAACATTATGAAGATGTACTAGAATGCAAGCAACGCTAAGGTCAATCTATCATAATCCAGGGCTTGGACCATTGGCAGAATGGCGACGTTGGTTGTGGCACCAAAGAGCTCAATCCCCTGGATGGCATCAGGGGAGGAGTTTCTGTACCTTGGGTGTCCCATCCCTGGGTGGAGGTCGCCGCATGAAATTTGGCTCAAACTTGAAGCGGGCCTTAAAAAGTGGCTTGGAAGTGGCAATGGCTCAACTTATCTTATTGGGGCAGGGCCATTGTCATGAACTTTTTCATTCTTTCCAAACTATGGTACATTGCTAGATTTGTTCCACCGCTGGCATCTTCCATCAGGAGAATACAGAGTCTTTCATCCAGTTCATTTGGTGAGGGCAGGCATCAAAACCCAGTTTCTCTAGCTTGTGTCACGAGGTGAAGGAGGTGGGCATAAGTCTGATTAACTTCAGGAGTATGATCAAAGCACTGCAGCTGAAATGGATTGCATGGGTCACTCTGGAGGTAAAATCCATCTGTTGGTCTTTAAAACTGGAGAACTACCTCTCTAAGGCTTTCAAGGACAGTTTGAACAAGGATCTTGGTGTCAGCTATAGCATCAATCAAGGGGCCATTCCAAGCTCGGTAACCTACCAGGCTACTGTAAGGATTACTTTAGAGCTTGGGCGGGCAGCAAGGGTAGATTGGAGGGTGGAGAGTGGACCATCAAAAGAATTTGGGCGATTCCCCTTTGGGGAGGAGCTTTAGGACTGGAGATGGAACCTCTTCTGCGCAAGGCCTTCAAGAACTTTACTGGAGCGGTTCATTGGGGGGACCTCCTTGATGGCGATGGCCGGAGGGTGCTTAGGGTGGAAGCAGCTATTAATGTTGCCAGTACCTCCAAGGTGCTGGTAAGGAAGGCATGGGATGTTGTGGAAGCAACTGAACTGCCTCCTTGCTGGAGGGAAGCAATTCCTTCTGTGGCTGCATTTGAGGCTGGGGAAGCCTGTTCAGAAGGTCGTGGATGGTAGGATTGGTGCGTGTTCCCACGAGGAAGAGAAGGCTGGAGATACCCCAGATTGGAAAGCCTCTTTGTCCTTCGGGACTGGCCTAAAATGGGTGAGGTAGCAGTGTCTGCCTCTCAGATTTCACAACTGCCAGGTTCTGGAAGCTACAAGACAGAGAGCTTTGCTTGACATACTTATCCTGGATCACTTGCAAAATATGACCTGGCCTGATTGACCTGTGGGGGAGGAGGGTTAAGGGATGCTGGTCTATACCAGTTCAGAACTTTCTCTTCCAACTCCGAAGTAACATATTGGTCACTGGGGCGACTCTGCGTAAGTGGAGTAACCATAAGGAGGATGACCTTCTGTATGCCTGTAAGGTGTGCGGAGGGGAGGAGATGGCAAAGCACATCTTCACAGAGCGTCCGGCAGCAGATGCTGTGTGGAATAGTGTTCTCCTATGGTATGAAGCATACCAACCAGGGTGTAAGTTATCCTCTGGCCATCTTGCATGGCCAGAGATCCTGACTGCGTATGCTTTACCAAGTCTGCTTGCAGACAAGGAGGGGTTCAGGGTCTGGTGCACAATATGGGGGGAGGTGATGTATGATTTATGACTTGCCAGAAACCAGCTTTGCTTCCCTTCAGAAGGATCCAGGAAACAAGCTCCCTGGCCATAGTCAAGCGATGTCTAAAAATATCTGTAGAAAGCTATGGCAATCCTCTTTCCTCAAGTAAGTCCAACTTGGGGGTCAGTCTGGTCTCATTTCTAGCAGTAAGGGATGGGAGGCATATCTCTGAACTGGCTGGGTAGCCTTTGCTACCTGGTATACCAAACAGTGAGGAACAAGTTAGTTTTTGGGTGGTGTGAGCCACCCCACCCACGATCAGGCCCATTTCAGTGGTGCTTAGATTCGCGCAGCCCCAGTGCAGCGGGGAGCAGTACCCTGGGTTTCATCCCACAAAGTTGCCTGCACTGGGTACCCTAATAGGCACACAAAAACTCAAAGAAGAGAGAAAAAATTCCAAATGAGATTTGAAATTGTGCGGGATCAACCTTTAAGGTTGCCCTTCCCTGGGAGCCTCTTTTGCACCATTTTTTAAGCTCTTGCAAGCCTAAAAATGGCTTGGGCGAGGCACAGCTCTGCGCCCAAACCTGATTAATGACTAAAATCTTTTGAATAGTTTGACTTGAAATTCGAAAGATCTGAATCTGAGTCAAAATGCAACGAAACAATTGATCCTGTTTGTTACATTACCCACACTGGGGAAGAGCCCCTCCCCAAAGAGGGGCACCACTGTGGGAGGCTGTCGCCATGATGGCTTCCTGGTGCAAGTTAACTTGAGCCCCAGGAAAATTAGTTAGCGAAATTCTGGACCCCTTATGGGTAAAAGATAAATGGTGAGGGTGAATTGGGACTGGGCTGCCAGAATCAGCCCACCCAGAATGAGGGAGCACTTCCCAGGTGGTCTGTCCATTGGTGAAGGAGCCCTGCTGGGACAGGTCCCTCAGTGCCAACCAAATCCGTGGTGAGTGGGAAGCCCACCAGGATTTTTGCGCTGACAATCATCTCAGGTCCAGGGTTGGCCATCAAGCACTGGCTTCCACTGGTGCTGGTTACTCAACAACAGGGTCCTAACACAGCCAATGGGTCAGCTGAACTGGGGACCAGTGGCGTGCAAAGCACACATTTTGATTTGAGATTATGTAATGATCAGAAAAAAACAGTTTCTGATCGCCATCTTGTCTTTAGTTTGGCGCCAATCTTCAATGTCAAATGAATGTCTAACGCGATAGTAGACTCTCAAGGTAAGTGTTAGCGCCTCCTGCAACTAATCAATTAAACTTTAGATTTAGGAAAACTCAAAGCGAGGAAAAAGATGAAACGGTTTAAGCAAGGTAGCGAGCCCTGGAATTAAACTAAAATTGTTTATTATTGATTAAAAACCCATTTTATAGCAGATCCCAATAATTTAGGCACCACGAGCACACCAACTAAAATACAGGATATTCAACAGAGATCTGCCCCAGAATTCCAAGTTTTTGTTCACATGGCAAAAACTTGATGCGTCGTAGCTCAACATAAGACCTGGTAAGAGTGGCCTTTTAGCCACAGGAGTAGCCCAGCTTAAGCAGAAACTACATAAAAGAAAATAATTCCAAATGATGGTTGGAATTGTGTGGGCTCAACCTTTAAGGTCGCCCTTCCCAGGGAGCCTCTCCTGCACCATTATTTAAACTCTTGCAAGCTAAAGAATGGCACAAGTGAGGCACAGCCCAGCGCCTAAACCTGACCAATGACTAAAAATCTTTTAAATAGTTCAACTCAGAACTCAGAAAATTCGAATCCAAGTTGAAATGCAATGAACTGATTAATCCTGTCCGTTACAGTTATCATGTAGCCTTAGTCAAATATGACGCTGCCCAGGAAGGTGACCTGGGACTTAAAAAACTCACACTTACTGATTTTTCAGCGTAAGGTTGGCTGCCCTTAAACTATCCACCACTTGCCACAGGTGTATAGCATGGGACTCCAAGTTGGGGGAATACACCAGAACATCATTCATGTAAGCCACCCCCCACACACCCAGCAGGTCCCTAAGGCCGCATTGATATGGAGTTGAAAGATAGAAGGCGCATTTTTAAGCCCAAAGAGCATAACTAGTAACTGGAAGATTCCTTTTCAGGTACGAAATATGGTTAGTCCCTCCTGGCACTTATTAATCCTGATCTGATTGAAGGCATTTAGGCAATCCAGTTTGAGAAGGCTTTTGCCTTCTCCACATAGTAAGAAATTTAAGAATCTAATGTGATAGGGTGAAAGTATGGTACCGTGACGTTGTTGATATTTACATAGTCTACAAATGGGCGTAAGGTACCATCTGCCTTCTCCACAAAGAGAAGTGGGGAGCATGCTGTGGAGGTACGCTGAAATATCGTGCCTTTAGCTAACTGCTCTATAACATACACATCTAAGGAAGCTTCCTCCCATACAGTTAAAGGGTAAATGGGAGAAGACATTTGCACTAGATCAACAGTTAGTTTGAACTTGTAACCACACTCTGGATGAGCTTGTAGTACATTGGCTTAAGACTTATCAAACGAAGATTCTAGCCCCTCCAAACAGGAAGGTAAGGGTACCTCCAAAGAGGGCTTCAGTAATGGAGAAAGACTTAGTGTATGAACCTTAAGCAATTGGGGCAAATTACCCCGAGAATTAGCCTCAGACAAGTAGATAACAAAAATTATGATCATTCTTCAAAGTTAAGGACAAGGTATTGTCTTCCAAGTTTGTTCTTTCGTCAAAATTTTGCCATAAAACTACTCCAAAATAATGGTATATAGAAGTTTTTGATTGCTTGAAAGTGATTAGCCAAGTGATATCTGCCAAATTGATAATCCACTGACCCCAGAACCTTCAGCGTGAGAATACCTTGGAAAGCTTCTCCCCTAACCATACCACCAGGCAAGTAATTCAATTTAAGGTAGTTGGCTAGGTCTTGGTCAATAAAATTCTCGGAGGCTCATGTATCCACAAAATAGTTGTGATGATTTTACCTGAAGGGGATGAAAGGGTAGCAGTCAACAATATATATCCATAATGGTCTTTATTCAAGGCAGAAAACACCAACACCTCACCAAAAAACTCTTCATCAGGCATAATCAGGCCTCCAGGGTATGTTTTCGCATCATAGAATGGAGAGGGATAATTGGCCACTCTTACTATTGAGGTCACATATCCTACATATCTTCCGCAGTTGCATAAACATTTTTAAATAAAGAAGCTCATTTTCCACCCCCTGAGTTCTGAAGATCATGGTAGGGGTCAAGAGGAGGTTCTTAAATGTAATCTGATATACTGAATCAGAGTCTTTTACAAAGCTGCAAGAGCTAATAAATGGCTCATTTTTTGTATGTCATTCACATTATAAAACGCGTTTTCCAGGCGCCAATGACCTCATACCTGCTTCAATGGCCAGTTAGGCCTTGTTATCCAGGGCCATCACCACCAAGCCTTTCTGTCAATGCTTCAGCCTGCACTGTGGGAAAGCAGTGCAAAAAATCGTTTTTGTTAATTCATTTTTTGTTAAATTCTGGGCTAGACTCTCCCAGACCCTAAAATTCTGCTGAACTTGGGAGGGAATCTCTTGGGAGCTCTGCCCCGTTCAAAAGAAAAACACTAGTTTCAGGTGCCATATTTATAGGGGCTGCCGCAGGTGACATCATTTGGCGGAATTGACTGAAATATTTAAATTAAATTTGGGGCTAGACCCCTGCTCGCCTTTGAATTCAGCAGAACGTAAAGGAATGGAAGGATAAAAATCCTTTTTTTTGAGAGGCGTACACAAGTTTTGGGGCTTGTATTTAAAGGGGCTGCCAATTGTGAAACAATGACGGCCAAATTACCTGGTAGTTTCCAGGTTGGGGTGAGAAAACCACTTTAAAGAGATTCAATCAGTCAGTCAAAGTTGGGAGGAGCAATTGCCAAATTGAGTAGTTTATTGTATGGGAGGTCCAAGGTAGAATGGAGAAATGACATTTTAAAAACGTTGGGCAAAGGTTAGCCTGTGCTTTAGCATAAAATTCATTCAAATATAATTTTACTGGGTGGCCAGCTTGGTGCAGAGAAAAGAACTCATAGAAGGTGTGGGTGGAAGACAAGTCAGGATAATGATGATCCAGGACATGCTTCAAACCCTCTGCTGATTTCCACAAAAGAGGCTGTGCACAGAACTCCATGAAAACCCAGTCAGCGGCCTTTGGAGACAACCAATATAGCAAATCCATTTCATGCAAGGGTGGATGAGAACTAGACAGTTTGTTATTTTCAAAAGAAGCTTCTGATGAGAGGGAAGCAAGAGCCTATTGAATTTTGGAATAAACTTTTTGGGGGGAAAGTTGGGGAATAACAACAACAGGATCACAAAGGGTCTGAGTCCACCAAATATGAGCAGGAAGGGTGGGAACTTCTCAGTTGGTAGTTTCAAGAATAACGCTGAGACATACTAATACAAAAACAAATGAGAAAACTGAGGTGAGCACCATAGTGGCCATGACAAAAGGCCAGCGCGCTCAATTTACAAATAGAGAAAGACCCACATGGATAATTCTAATGCTTGAAAAATAAGAAGGTTAGTTGACTAATGTCAAGAGAGTTTCTGTAACTCTCTCATTCCCAAAAAGGTGGTGCAGGATTCACAGCCACATCGCCAGGAAATTAGCCATCAGCAAGATAGGAAACAGGGCACCATGGAGGGTGCCATAGCCAAAGGGACCCAGGGAAAGGGTGTACAAAGCGGAGTATACTAGTAGATAACAAATAAAAAACAAACTTGGTTGGACTCCAAAGGGGAGTTCATAACAAAGTGTAGATCATTGATAGGGTGCCAGGGTGCCTCGATCTGGAGGGGAGCAGGGCGGCCCAGAGTGCACCAGATTCTGTAGTTATTTTGTCAAGATAAATTTGCCAATGTTGTTGGAGATCTCCTCAAGAGGTTTGCATACAGGTTCGCTCAAAGGACCATAAAAAACGTAAAGCTTAACAGATAATTTTATTTAGGAAGTCAACCAACATAAAAGGTGGTTTCAAGGAAAAATTCTTAAGAAATGAGGGTTATTTGTCAATTGGCGGAAGTGGTGCTAAGTTTAATTGAACCAATAGTTGCACACTACCATTGGTCCGGGTCCTGTAACTTAAAATTGACCAAACTTGAGTTAAAGATTGTAACTGGACTCGTCCAAATTTAGTTATAATAAAAATGGAACGGGATTTAAAACCAGTTCACTAGGAAACCTAATGAACCGTCAGGATTGAGAAAGTAGCTATTCATTTTAACGCCTTGGCTCTAACTCCAGATCAAGAATTACGCACATTCCCAGGACCAACCTGGGCATATTTCGCCTGCACCCAGCGTTGGTCCAGGGTATGTTTAAGGTCAGGGAGGCCTGCCAACTTAACCTTTTTGGCCTCCTGACGTCCAGCTTTCTCATTGTAAACTATGCTCTCAATTATGTTATAAAGCCATGACAATTACATTTTTGAGATGGGTTAAAGAGTATTTTTGGGGTGAATACCTCTGATACTGCACAAAAAACCATGGTTGACTTTTGATGAAATCCTTAAAATCAGAGTACTAATTCTACCCCAACTCCTTGGCCAAATAACCCTCTTTTAAGTAGTAGGGTTACGCCAAACCTGCATTAAAATAGGCCAGCCCCTTTGGAACCTAGCCCTAAAACCAGCTAAAATTTGGTGCAAGTAACTAAGAAAACTGACACTTTCCAGATGGCTGATTGGCGCAATTATATTAAAATGCTGCCACATATTCATGTCATTCCAGGAGTCAAACTCACACCTAAAATCTAATCTCTACTAATACAATACAGCTTTCCAGAGTGGCAGTAGGATAATACTTCATTTAGCCAAAATTGGGAATCCCCCCTCGCCTATTATGAATTCAACCGCCTTTCTTATTTTAGCTCCAAATCATCTTAAATACAAGGGGTAGTATTACAAAAGGGGTTCTATTTTTACCCCAAAGCTAAAACCAAATAAAATATCTATAAAACTTATAACTACTAAGTATCAAAGTTTCTTAGTTGATTTAAGTGTTACTAAAAATCCACACAATTTATAACAGAAACTGAGGGTTTAATACTCCTGCACCTGCTGAATTGTTCAAATCCTGTGCAAAAAGCACTGGCAAGCCCTAAAAATCAAGAATTAAACAGTCACCAACCAAAGTTTACTTTCCTCTTTAAAAGTGCTCTGTAGCTGTTGTCCGCAGAATACTCTTGTTACAAGAATACAGCATGTTCTATTAGCTTGAGGGCACAACCCACTATCCTTTTGTAGCCCTCACATCATAGTAAACAGCCAGAGTTTATGGCTCCCCCTAGTATGTCCTGTTAGGCTACATCCAGGTGTTAAATTGGACAACCGGGGAGAAACAAGCAAAAGAAGGGTGAATCTTTTTGAGGAGGGGTTGTTAATTTCTTGGCGTAACAGGATAATTCGCTAATCTGGTCAGCACAGGGTATTAGCCACTGAGCAAACAAATTGGATGATATGCAGATTGATGACTCTCAATAAAAACCAATAGATATAATAAATGGAGCAATTTCCTCATTTTGCCTTTTTAATATTGTACAATAAACGCAGAACTTATCTGTGGACTACTAAGAAACCTCTCTCTCTCATTCTTATGCTCAGCTCATATCATGGTATTTCAAGTCAAATGCATCCTCTGATTAGTAATCTCTTATTCATTCCCTTATTAGGAGTTTTCATCTATCTTGAGGTTTTGGCGGATTTCCCTCAATCCGATGAACTATCAACACTTTGATCAATTTTCTTTATATCAATACAACTTTTCCGCTCAAACTCAAGGCTCACCTCAACTCTAATTTCTGATCCGCCAGAATATATAGATTATCATCCCGTCATATCAACTTTTTAACATTAACTTCCCTTTGACTGGATGATATGCTCCTATTGCTTATATGTTTGAAGGAATTTCACGTGAACTCAGTTGATAATCTGACCACCTGCGGGTTCCTTAATAGTGTAGGCATCAATACCAGTCTTCTTGATTATTTCAAATGGCCCAGCCCAGATGTTAACGAGCTAGTTTTTCCACCCAAATCCATGTTGGTCATGAAACAAGACATGATCTCCTACAGCGAACTGCAGGAGTCCACTACTTATCTTCTGGCCAGCTGCTTGATAATGAATCTTCTTAGCCAAACTGGTAGAATATGCTTCTGTTTGTAGTTTGATCAGCATCTCTGTTAGATTCACTAGATACTGATGCGGTTCCATGCGGCCAGTGTCCTCTACCCACGAGTAAAGCAGGGAAGGTAGAGCCAGATGTCTACCATAGAGCATTTGGTTGGGACTCTTGCCGGTGGATGAGTGGTAGCTGATATTATATGCAAACACAACTGTGGGCAGGAGGGTGCTCCATTCTGAGGGTCAATCTTTCACAAGCTTACGGAGTATGTTCACCAATGTTCCATTGACCCATTCCACCATTCCATTTGATTCTGGATGGTAGGGTGTAGTCAAGACCTCACGGATTGCCATAAACTCATTCAACTTGGGCAATATATGCAAGGTGAAATTGGTTCCATTGTCCGTTAAGATGAAATGCGGACAGCCATGTCACTGTATAACACACTCTATATTAAATTTGGTGGTAGTGACCGCTCCCAAGTCATTAATCTCCCTGGTTTCCACTGATCTCGCAGATGATCAATTGCTACGATTCTATACTTAGATCAGTTTGCACCAGTTGGCAGAGGCCCATCACAAAGGGAAATGGTATTCCAGGCAAACTGAGGCTCAACAAGCTGGTATGTGGTCTTCTTGTGGAAAGGCTTCTCCAATTGGCACTGATGACAACAGCTTGCTGTTTCCAGCACATCATAGTGCATGCTCTCCCAATAGTAGAGGGGTCATAAAAACTCCAACGTTTTCTGCAAACCAACATGTCCTACTTCCCGATATGCATCCATAATAATTGCTGGCCTATCCAAGGGTTTAGGTAAACTCAGCATCAATTCTCCAATCCGCTTATATAAATCCCCATTGCATAAGAAGGTGTCCTATCTAATCCTATCTACCACTTTGATCACTTGCGGCAACTCATTGTGGTATTTGGCCACTACCGTCTTCTCATACATAATGTCAGCCAGATCTGTTCTAATAGTGCCCATTGGTAGCCATGAAAGACAATCCGCATTTGATGTTTTGCTCCCAGCTGGTGCACAATATCAAAATTGTAAGCTTGGAGCTTCAAAGCCCATCATGTGAGACATCCTTCAGGTTCACAAAGATTTTGCAGCCAGCACAAGGATGCATGATCCGTTGCCACTTTGAATTTTACCCCATGGAGGTATACTAAAGACTGTTTATATGCATAAATCACTGCTAAGCACTCCCACTCAGTCACAGTGTAATTTCATTCATGACAGTTTAAACTTTGGCTACAAAACTTGACAGGGTGCTCTACGCCATCATAATTTTTCTGAGATAATACTGCCCTTACGGCAGAAAGCAATGCATCTGTTTGTAGTATGAATTGTTTTAAAGTTGGGGTATTGCAAAATGGGTGCACTCGTCGGTGTGGTTTATGAGATATCAAAAGCGTTTTGGCATTGTTCCATCCAGTCAATAGTGGCATTTTCTTCAACAACTCAAAGAGCGGTGCCCCAATACAAATGAAGTTAGGAATGAACCTCCAGTAGTAACCAACCATCCTCAAGAACACTTGGATATCTCATTTATTACCTGGACAGGTCATATTGCTTATAGCTTCCACCTTTGTTGGCTTCAATTTGAGCCCTTTCAAATCCACTACAAACCTAAGGTATTCTAGTTGCTCTTTGAAAAAGTGACACTTCCAAAGCTTGATCTTAATGTTAGTGTAAGCGAGTCAGCAGAACCCTTGTTTCAAATGGTCAAGATGCTCTGTAAATGTTTTCAAGAACACGTTGATATCACTGAGGTAAACTAAAGCTGTAACGCACTGGCTCCTTCCAGTGAGTTAAAAATAAATTGGGAAGCAGGGTCCAAGTCAATGACCAAAGGGCGGACAAGGTCCCTGAGACCATTCTTCTAGTGCGTGTGCTACAGGAGCCACGGATAAACACCCCTTGGAGGACAGTTGCGAGTATGCTTACCCCCAGCAA
>JAKSZP010002314.1:0-16119 GCA_022478985.1 Massospora cicadina | reverse complement strand
GTTGGGAGGTGTTACAATTTCCCCAGATTCAGTTAATTCATCCAATAAGTCCCAGAGATTTTGGTTGAGTATGATTGATTTGGAGCGACGTGGCTTTGGTTGGGTAAGATTTGGGGCGAAAATTGGTTGGATTGAATTTGGGTCCAAACCTGCTCCTGATTGAGTATATTTTGAAAAATTTGGCTGGCTTGGGCTTTGGTTGCAAAGGTTTTGTTGATTTTTGAGCACTCAGCTGGAGGGGGTGGGGGCAGCCAAAATCCCCACTCAAACGCTGTTTATGTGGCCTCATGTGTAGGCTTGGCAGATTCCACTTGTTTTATATTGTATCTACAGTATTTTTTGGAATGATCAAACTCATGGCAGAGGGGGGCAAACTGTGTGGCCATTATCAATGCGAGCTCAAAAGAAGTGATCTGATGCAGATGGGATATGGGCACATGGTGGGATCTACTGGGCTATGGTTGGCTGGTAGGGGGTAATGGTGGCCATTGCCCGTGGTGCCACTAACCACTCAGCTCCGCTTGTGACCAGGAAGTGGAGGATGGGGTTTGTATCATATTTGGATAGTCTTTTCATCAGTTCTTCATAGAGTGTTTGGGGTGGAAGGTGCAAAGAAAGGTTTGCAAAGGTCACCACCATTATGGTATCACTGGGTAGGCATGTATGGGTTGTGGTGATAGGTGTGTTTTTATATATTAAGGGCATAGTTGCTGCAGCAGCTGCGTCCTCTTCAGTGGGAATTCCAATATCAAAGTAGCTCTTATAAGGCAGAAGTCAATAAATCCTGCTGGTGAAAACATGGACATTGCCAGCTCAATTATTGCTTTATTGGCATACAGGAAGAGATTCCTGTATTCAACTCAGAGGCAAAAGCAAATTTTGGATCAGGGTAAGGCAAGTGGGTGGGGGCGGGTTGGTGGACTCACGCTAAGTGTAGTAATAAGTCCCTTGGAAGGACAAATCAGACCAATGCATCAGGCGGACTGAATGATCCAGTTCACACGTGTTTGTCTGCTGGGCAGAAAACACTAGCAGGTGAAGCACTGCTGCCCCACACTGGGGCAGCAGGTGGCGGATCTGCTGACATAAATTGAAAACTGATATTGTGGAGGTGGCGATGGAAAATTTAATGGATGCTATATAATAAATTTGCTCAAAAGTGATGTCAAGCAGAAAAAAAAGCTTATCTAATATAAGTTAGTACTTTTATTTTGATTTCCTTATATTCTATTTGTTATCATATATAGTTACTAATATCATCAAGGTAGGGTATATTATTTTCTACCTACTAAAATTAAGCTTTAAATAATTGGTTACTAGCAAGAAGTGATAGCTTGGTAATAGTTTTATCATACTGAGTTTTTTCCAGATTTTTAATATTCAAAATAATCTAGCCATAATTAATGATTTATCTAATATTACACTATTTATATTGCTTTTGGTTTATTATAACTTTAAAAAGAGCTTGCTCTTTTAGTGGGTGGCTTATACTGAAACATATTTAATTCATCTCTGCTATACTTCAATTAAATTAGCTTCCCTGACTAAATATATTTTATTCAAATTAAAGCACTTAATTATGTTGCTTATACTCAGTTTGCTTTAGTTTGTAATCTTAATTAAAGTATATAATTTATCATTTGGAGTTATACTAACATTTTCCTGGCTACAAAGACAATAGAAAATCTATTAGTCAGAGTGACACAACTGATGGTTTTTATGAAACTATACCTTAATATCATAAGTGTTTTGAACTTTAGTGCATTGCTCAAAGTTTGGAAAATATTAATAAGTTAGCTCACAGGTCATGAGTGTGATGGATCAGGCCCAGCCTGATCTGCACATTGACCTCATAAATATTGATTCAAATTTGCATATGAATTTGGAGGTCAAATTAAGAAAATTGGATTAATTTCAAAAAGCTTTAGAAAAGGCGATTGTAGGTAAGGATTCAAGGATTGCAGACTGGGTACTGATATGGCACATCAAGCATCCGGTGTCCCAAATCCTTCAGATGATCATCATGTGGTATATGTAACTTTCCCAAGCCACAGTTTGGATGTCTCTTGAAAGCCAAATTTAGGGATTTTTGCAATACTTTAAACTATTAAAAATGCTTTAAAATGGAGGAAACGGTAACTACAAATACAATTTCATTTTCTCAAACAAAAAATTTATCAAAAATAAAAACCACATTGCTTGCTTAAAAGTTTATTTTAATCAACAGCCAGAATAATGAGCTCAGCAAGTGAGCTAGGCCAGGCATTGGCCTCATTCGTGGCCCTAACTTGGGGTCAGGCTATGCTGCTTTCTTGCAGAGTTGCCAGAACCTTGGTCTGCAAATATGTCGCGAATTCAAGAAATGGCGCATGGGTGAGAGGGTGGTTTTCAGTGGGATTATCAGTCATGTGGTCGGTGACATGGCTGGTGCTGCCCAACTCAAATGTCTCATATTGACAAGAGCCCGTGCAATACATAAAATGAAACTCAAATACATTCCTCTCCATTTTGTGGGAGCCCCAGGAAAAAGCAGTGGTTGCCAGCAGGGAAGAATGGAAATGACATATTCTGACCATGGTTATGGTGGGATTTTAGTTGGCATTTTTGCTGCGCAAAATAGGAAGATTGTGGGGGCGTTCACTCAGCAAACTGTAATGACTCAATAAAAACCTAAAATTCCCACCAGCTGGGTAGCGTTATCCTTGGAGGCGTTGGATAAACTTCACCAGGTGATAACACAGATCCACTTCCAGGCGCGATTGGCACAAGCAATGGGGGGTCCCCTCTCGCGCTCCAAATTGCCCAGGTGGTGGATGCATTACCTCCTGAATTGGCAGGTTGGTTCCAAGAACTCATTGAGAAACAGGAGAGTTTCCCCAATTCGATGGAGGAGTGTGTGGAGTTGGTTGACTGGGCGGCATGTTCTGACAAAGCCAAAGATGAGGCCTAGTCAGCATTATTAACAGTCAGCCAGGGCTGTAGCTCAGTAGAGGAGTATGCGCAGGTCTTCTGTCCGCTGGCAAAAGTGGCACAGATTATGGATTCCCTATCCTCATGAAGGTTTTGCTAGGGGTTGAAGCCGGATTTTCTGGCAGCCATGGCAGCTGTGAAGGTCCAAGCCACTCTGGGGGAGGAAGTGGCTTTAGCAGTTCAAGTCAAGAAACAATTAACATTGGCACAGGACTGGCAGGAGGAATCAATGTCACCAGGAAAGGGACAGTTGCCGGTAAACAGCCATTCCAGTCAAGGGGGGTGGCACCCAGCCCTGAGAAACATGGTAAATGTTCAAGGGGGAGGGCGCCCAGGCTATATGTCAATACCTCCATCATCCAATTTGCAAGTGAAAGACTCATTTGAAAATAAATCTCCTACTTTGCTTTATTCTCATCTGTTTATCCCCATAGAGATGCATGTGGATGGGGGAATGGAGAGGGCCATGGCCCTATTTGATACCAGGGTGGAAGAGAATTATATTGAACTGGCACTAGTGAAGCGTTTGAAGTTGCAGGTGCAGGAAGGACTGGTGGTGGTTTTTGCCAATTCCACATGAAGGGTGCCATCGTGGCATGTAAGCCCTTAAGTGAAGGTACAGCAAAGTCCGTTTGGGTTTTGGATGCAGTTCTGCATGATTGAGAACCTGACCCATCCAGTGGTTTTTGGGATGCGGTGAAGGCATCAGTTTAGACCACAGATTGATGTGCCTTCCAGTACCATAACCTTGTACCCAAGAAGAGGTCCATCAATAAGGTGGAGACTGTTGGTGGGTGACCAGAAGTTAGTGGAGCCTTGAACCCTGGGGGCTATGTGGGAGGAGGGCTTACCTGCAGAATACTGAGACTTTGAGGGAGTATTTTGTCCCAAAAGGGATTTGACATTTTCCCCCACTGGGCCATTCACATTTTCTTTCCATTTCAAAGAAGGATCGGAGCTTCCCCACAGATGCCCAGTGTATCCACTGAATGAATGAGCCAAAGCTGCGTTAGAGGATCACATACATTTCATGTTGATCAAAGGCTTGATTGAGCTGTCAAAATATGTCATGGTATCACTGGTGCTGTTAGTGCCCAAGGCAAGTGGTGAGTTATGACCATGCATGGACTACCAGAGATTAAACGCGGTGATCAAACTGGATCCTTACCCAATGCTGCTTATGGAAGATATTTTACCGATGGTCACAGGTTGCAACATTTTTACCAAGCTTGATTTGGCTGATTCATTCAACCAGGTGCCTGTGAGGCTGGAGCATCAAAGGTACATGGCATTCAAGTGCCACCTTGGAATGTTTCTATACCAAGTGATGCCATTTGGGTTGTGCAATGCCCCAGCAGTTTTCCAACGGATGATTGACTTATTCTCAGTTGATTGATCATCTGGTGCTGTATCGCCTATATGGATGACATCCTGGTGTTTTCACGTTCCAAGGAGGCTCATGTACAAGATGTGCGGGAAGTCCTAGAGGCGTTGGCTGGGGTGGGGTTACGGTTGAAACCTTCAAAATGTGAGTTTAATCAAGCATTGATGAAATTCCTGGGGATTGTGGTATTCAGAAAAGGCCTGGGGATATTCCTGGATAAGATTCAGACGGTGCACGCCTGGAAGGCACCAACGGATCATATGGGTGTGAGGAGTTTTTTGGGGATGGTAAATTTCCTCCAGCGGTTCATCAAAGACCTATCAAAGTTACCCTTGCCCCTTACATGATTAACATGGAGTGTAACGTTTGTATGGGGGGAGGAATAAGAGCGGGCATTTAATTTACTAAAAGAGAAGCTCATTTTGGCACCAGTCTTTGCCCATTCTGATCTGGGGAACTTTTACGCGGTCAAAATGGACGCTTCAAATTTCACCATAGGAGCGGTGTCAGGATTTCACCAAATTTGCATATCTCCGAAAAATCCCCTTCCTCAATTCCTCCAAAATCATTGGAAGGAGTGAGCAATCTATCACAATCTATCAAAGTTGATGATCAATCAGAACCCAATCGACTGATTGAAGATTCAATTGCGCAGAGATTAATTCACTCTGATAGATTACAAACCATAAAAAGCCTATAAATATTTCCTCTTTTCAAAAATAAAAATCAGGTTGAGTTTAACCTGTATTTTCTTCTTTACTTCATTTCATTTTTGGAGAATCTGCCCAGTGTAACTTTGAGATACAGCCTGCCCCATTGGAAGTGTAATTCAAAACTTCCAGATTAATGCTCACTACAGGGGCTCTCTGAGTTATGCACCAGTGACCACGTCTATCACCATGGATTCTCAATTTTTCACCTGACAAGGCTCAAGATCAAGAGCAAGGCAGTATTTTACGATGGGTCCCTTCAATTGGAGCCCAAATCCCAAGATTACCCTCCATGTTGGGATTTTGGGCCAACTTGGAATTCTATAATTCTAACTTAAGTTTTTCCTCAGACTTTCAAAAGCCACCTGAGGCCTTGTGAAATATCATTAAGTAATTACTTGAAGGGGCTCTAATCCCTGGAATACGTTATACTCTATCTCAATTGAATGCAGTACCTTCTATATTGCAAGAAGTGCTACAAACCTCTCAAATTCCAGGGATTGGATCTGAACAATATCTACAAAAACTTGTACATCTTACATTATATCACTTGCTACCTGTAGTTGGAATGCACCATCAAGGGATTCTTAATTTACTAGAAGGACTCCAATCCTTGAATAATTATACTTTTGAGTTTTACAAGTCAGCCTCCGAGTTTAGCCAAGATAATTGTGATACTATTATTATTAATTGAATTTAATTCAACGAAGTACAACAGCAGCTCATTCAGTTTGATCATGGATATCAAATTTTATTGATGTACAGTTTCCAAAAAAGGTTCAAGAGATCTGGAAGTAATGGAGAGAGGGTCATACCCAACTCTCTGAGCATAGTCAATCAATGGAGGAAGAAATTAGAACCCGTCTTTTTCAATTGGAACAATTGTACTCAGGAATTCAGTTCTGGGTCAATGAAGTAGAGAAAACCTCTGGAAATATGGGTCCTCCTGGGGTAGAAGGACCTCGTGGGCCACCTGGAGGTGTAGGGCCTCGTGGACCTCCTGGATATGATGGGCCCCGTGGACCTTCAGGCACTGATGGTCATTAGGATCTTATCAGCAAATTAACTATCTCATGAACATGATGACCCACTTATGTGAACAATTCTCTAAGGTGGCCAAAGAATGCAACCTAACCCCTGATGGGATACCAATTGACCCCCTTTTGACTCTGCAGTCCTTGTCCAATGAATTGATCAATTTGGGAAAGTGGTCCAAGGACACTGATATCTTATTACATGCTTGTGAATCAAAAGGGGAATTTCTCCAAAGGAAAATTGAGACTCTGGAACTCAAGTACAATGCACAACAGGAACAGATTCTTGAGCTATCTCGCCGATTAGACGAGAAAGTAGGGCATGCAGACCTGAATTGATGGATTAATGAAATTTGGACAGAAGCTGTTGGTCCTTACCCTCAATTTTCTTCTCAAGCTTCAGATTCTGCCTCTTATGTGTCTAACAATCTGAACAACCTGGAGTGCATGTTTTGACTACCAACGCTCCCCTGAGTTTCAAGCCAGTATTTAAGGACAAATACTCCCCAGGGGAAGGCAGCATTATCGCCTTTCTATATCTGTATAAAAACATTAAGTGAGGCCATGGATCACAAAAGATGAATTACTTGCTTAATTGCCTTACTCGATTGGCTCAAGATATTATGGTTCCCTACTTAATGACTTGCTCTACTTGGGCTCAAGTCAAAGAAGCATTGATCAAAGAATTTGGAAGTGAACAGACCCTATCTTCGCAAAAACAGGCCTTTATGGGTATACAGCCCCACTGAAATGAATCTATTAAGGACTTTGCTCATTGGTTCTATTGGGAAGCTCAAACTCTTGTAGCCTGTGGTCAGTTAAACTTGGACGATGCAATAACCGCAGTTCTGTCAGCCTTTACTACTAGGACGCAAATGCAAGTTTATCTGATCAGTGTCAAAAAGAATTTCCAAAGTATTTTGGATATTAAGGAGGCCTTATTGGAGTAGCCCCCTCCATTCTCTGAAAAACCCCGAGTTTATGAGTCTCCTAGGCCTAGTCAGCCCAAAGTCTTTTCCATGCCTGAGAACACTAGAGCGATCCAGTGTAATTACTGTCATCGCTACTTTCATACTGAGGATCATTGTTTTAAAAAGGAAGCAGATGAAAAAAAGAAAAGAGATAAGACCAAAGAGATTTTTACATTGATAATGATGTGAGTGCGCAGCAAGAGCAGCAAAATTCAATTGAGTGTAATAAAGACGATCATTCTTCTTATTCCTTGCCCTCTTATTGGCATTATCCTCTCAGTTTGGAAGCATCATTACCCAAATTAATTTCTGAGTAAATCAAATCAATGCCAAGGCTATCATAGATACTGGATCCTCAGTGAATGTTGTCTCATCAAAATTGGTCAAACGGATCAAATTAACCCCCAATATTTCTCATTATGAAGAATATGGCACCGCCGGCCCTCAAAGTACTCAGTCTATTGAAGCTTTTTCATCCCTTCCTCTGAAAATTGGTAAATTGACCTTTACCATTCCAGCAATTGTGCTCGATAATTTGAGTTATGACCTACTCTTAGTAACTCAATTTTTATGAGAATTTGATGGAATTATCAACTACCCTGACTTGTCATTGTCTCTCTTGAGGTATGAGTTCCCTTAGTTTTATCTGATCATGCTTCCACTTGACGTCAGTTATGTCTGCTAGAAGGAACTAAAAGGTCTTATTCACTTCAGTATCAGGTTGAAGATCCTCATGTAAAATTACCTCCTACCATGGCTGATATTGAAGAGGGAATGCCTATTTTTCTCTGAGAAATTGGTTATTCCACCAAAATCACAAGTGATCATTAATACTTCTTTGCACTTTTTAATTCCCAAGGGCATTTGCTATAAGTCCAGGGCACTGTCAATCCTTCTGCCAAAGATCTATTGCCTTGTCCTGGAGCATTGGATTATGCTTATTCAGGCTCTTTATCTGTCTTACTAGTGAACCTTACTGATGTTCCAAAACTGATAGATTGAGAGCGCCCAATTGCTTATGTCAAGCTGTTGCCTTGTCTCATATCTATGATGTTTAACCCTTTGGGAGTTTACAAGACTTTGGATTGGAGAGTGATCAGGAAATCCTTACTGTGGGACCTGCTATCAGGAAACATCTCTCTAAGGAACAGGAGAAACAAGTGCTTCAATTATTGGACGAATATTCCGACATTTTTGCTAGGCATACTTATGATTTTGGGAAGATGAAAGGTGTAGTGCACACTATTGAAATTGGTGATTACCTTCCTATCCATGCGAAGCCCTATCATAAATCCAAAGTAGAAGAATCCCAGGTTACTAAGGAGTTGAATCAATTGCTGGAGGCTGGATTATCGAAACCCTTTAATAGTCCCTGGGCATCCCCATTGTTGTTGTTGAGAAGAAAGATAGCTCTCATTGAGTCATAATGGATTATCATTGATTGAATGCTATTACCTGATGGGACTGCTATCCCTTACCTAGGATTGATGATTCACTTAGATTGTTGGCTGGATCTACCTATTTTTCGGCCATGGACTTAGCCAGTGATTATTGGCAAATTGAACTGTCTCCAGAAGATTGTGCCAAGTGTGCCCTGATATCGAGTGAAGGGTTGTTTGAACCAACTTGTATGCCTCAAGGCCTAAGCAATGCCCCCACAACTTTCCAAAGGGCCATGGACAGTATGCTCCAGGAATTAAAGCTTACTTGTGTTCTGGTATATCTTGACGACATTACCATGCTTACAAAAGCCTTTACTGAGCATTTAAACCATTTAAAAGAAGTTTTCACCCAAATTTGGGGCTCTTCATAAAACTCAAGCCCTCCAAGTGCTCATTCTTTCAAAATTAAATGGACTTCTTAGGACATCAGGTTTCAGCTAAAGGGATTTGACCCCTTGCGGAAAAAGTTCAAGCCATCCAAACAATGTCTCCTCCCTCTTCTTTAAGGGATATTTAATACTTTCTCAGCATAATTGGGTATTATCAGCAATTTATTCCCAATTTTGCTGATATGACTGAACCCTTATTTCACTTGTTGCAAAAAGGAATGTCCTTTGAGTGGGGGTCAGCTCAATAACAGTCATATAATTCTCTGCGTACTGCCTTGATCAAGGCACCTGTTCTAATTCTTCCCCAATTTAATAAGCCTTTCTTTTTACATACTGATGCAAGCAATGTCACTATTGGGGCTATTTTATCTCAGTGCGATGAAGAGAAGAATGATCATCCTGTTGCTTACTATAGCAAAACTTTGTCAAAGGCTGAACGAAATTATAGTGTTACTGAGTGGTAATGTTTGGCGGTAATTTTGGCCATCAAGCATTTTCAGCCCTTTTTATATGGTACCCATTTCACCGTTATTACCAATCATTCCTCCTTACGATGGCTGCAGAATATGAAGGATCCTGATGGGAGGTTGGCCCGTTAGGCTTTATGATTTCAAAATTATGATTTTTCCATTGTTCATCGCTCAGGAGCTCAGCATCAAAATGCGGATGGGTTATCCTAACTACCTATTCTGACCTTGGAACCAGAAAAAGAAGAACGCTTGTATAATCTCATTGGATGACCGGAATTATGGGATTGAGAGACTGAAGAGGATTGAGCCTATCTAAAATCAATTACCAGTATACTATATTTTCAAAATGGAGCTCTGTATAAGAAAGTCAAGTCTAGATGGTTGCCCTTCCTACATCCCAACTCCAGGTTTCACGCTGTTATGGAAGGTCATGAACAAGTCGTTCATAGTGGCGTAAAGAAAACTCAAGAATGGTTGAAGACTTGATACTATTGGAACAACATGACCGAGTTCATTCAGGAGACTCTTGACTCATGTCTTACTTGCAAACGTCATGGAACTACCAACCCTACTTATCAACATCAAGTCATTTCCCCAACCAAGGCGATTGAAGTAGTCAGAATTGATGTTGTAGGGCCTTTTCCTCGAGGAGTGCATGGTCATCAGTATATCATTATGGCCATCAACCATTTGACCAAATGGATTGAGGACATTTCAATTACTACCCCTTAAGCTAAGACTACATCCTTATTCCTATATCAGCATATTATTTCCCAACATGGATGTCCAAAGGTCCTTATGTCAGATAATGGGACTAATTTCACCTCGCAGCTTATACAGGAGTTACCAAAATTATTTAACACTACTCAGCGATTTGTTGTCCCATATAATCCATCCACAAATGGGGCCATTGAACGAGTTATTGGAACCTTGGTCTCGTTTCTAAGGAAAATGGCCTTGACTGATCTGACTCAGTGGAATTTTATTTACTGAGTGCCTTGTTTGCTTATCAGATAAGCTTTCACCGCATTATCAAGATGTCCCCGTTTATGTGCATATATAGGTGGGATCCTTCAGTCCCTTCTAGTGTTCAGACTATCCTTGAAGAAAGCATCCCAGAAAATTCCAATTTAGTTATGAGGAATTTGGCTGATGAGATTATCCGCCTCCAGGCTCAAACAATGAATTCAAGATAAACCACCACTCAAAGAGAGACTCTATGAAGCAATTAACATAAACCAGTCTTACCTGAATATCAGCGTGGAGATTATGTTATGTAATATCATTCTCAGCCAGGTGGATGGACTGAAAAGCTGGGAACTAATTTGTCTGGTCCTTATAGAGTCATATTTCAAAAAAGGATTAAAATATTCAATTGTTCATACTGATACTGGTATTGTGGTAAATCATATTCATACTAGGTTTTTAAGAAGTCATCCTCCACCGCAATCAAATCTTGAGGGGGGAAGTGTCATGATTTCACCAGATTTGCATATCTCCAAAAAATCCCCTTCATCAATTTCCCCAACATCATTGGAAGGAGCGAGCAATCTATTGCAATCTATCAAAGTTGATTTTTCAGATCCCAATCAACTGATTGAAGATTAATTGCGCAGAGATTAATTCACTCTGATAGATTATGAACCATAAAAAAGCCTATAAATATTTCCTATTTTGTAAATAAGAATTAGGTCGAGTTTAACCTGTATTTTCTTATTTACTTCATTTCATTTTTGGAGAATCCGCCCAGTGTAACTTCAAGATACAGCCTGCCCCATTGGAAGTGTAATTTAAAACTTCCAGAAGTGGTACTCCTACAGAAGGGGGAAGATGGGTTAGAACACCCGGTGTGTTATTTCAGCTGAAAAATGATTCCAGCAGAAACAAAATTACTCAATATACAACAAGGAGCTTTTGGCGGTGGTTGCAGCGCTGCAGGAGTGGCAGCAACACTTGTTGTATGCTCATCACCCCTTCATAGTCCATACAGATCATTGTGCACTGGAATATTACCAAGAGCCAAGGAAAATGAGTCAGCGACAAGCCCATTGGCATGTGGAGCTGGCTCAGTTTGATTTTTGAGTGGAATACCACCCAGGAGTGGTTAACACTATAGCAGATTGGTTGAGCTGGGATGCGGGGCTGGCGTATGATAAGACCAAGTTAGAAAAGTTGACATGGCGACCATGTTTCAAGAAGACTAATTCGCCATGATGGTAAGTGAGGAGGATAAGCTGCAAAGGAAGATCTGAAGTAAGCAGAGGAGGACACTATTCAGGAAGCAGTTATGGGTGGAAACGGTGGAAGGCCAGCAGCACGGCCATTATCAGACTTACAAAAAGAAAAAAGGGATCCTATGACATGACTCATGGATATGGGTACCAAGCTCATTGTTGCAGTGGGAGGTGCTGCAGGCATTGCATGACCATCCGCTGGTGGGACACCTGGGGGCGGCAAAACTGATTGACATGGTGAGGTGGAAATATATGTGGGCCAATCTACAGAAAGATATAAAAAAATATGTGGCGGAATGCCTGGTTTGTGCGCGTTCAAAGCCTTCACAAAAACAGCCTGCGGGTAAGTTAGTTCCACTCCAATTTTGAGTCATCTGTGGGGGTCAGTTAGAATGGATTTTATCACAGGATTACCCAAGAGCCAGGGGAAGGATGTGATAATGGTTATGGTCGACTATATAAAAATATGCCAAATTTTTCCCATGCACTTCAAAATTCTCAGCTAAAGATACCACAAAGATTTTCATCGATGAGATAATTGCCTGTTATGGCTTACCAGCGGAAATCATTTCAGATCATGGTCCCCAATTCATATCAAAATTCTGGTCAAACTTTCTCAGTAATTTTAAGATCCGCCCGTGTAGGGCTTTGGCTTACCATCCTCAGTCTGATGGCCAAACAGAAAGAGTAAACCAAATATTGGAGCAATACCTCCAATGTTATATCTCAGATTGGCAGGATGACTGGGTTACTTGGATCAGACTGGCTCAATTCACCTATAATAACCACCACCAAACGTCAATAGGGATGTCACCATTCTTTGCTAATCATGGATCAAATCCAATGTTGAATGGTGGATCCAATGGTGGAATGTGCCAGGGCACAGATGAAGTAGCCTGAAGAATGACGGAAATTGGAAAAAGGTTGCAGAATAACCTGTAGCGTGCCACAGCAAGACAAAAATAGTATGCGGATTGGCGGAGAGTGCCAGACCCATTATTTGCACCAGGGGAGTGGGTATTGGTGGCAGTGAAAAATTACGTGGTACCAGTGAAGAGCCAGAAACTTGGACTGAAGTTCTTAGGGCCATATAGGGTGATCTGGGTTGTTAACAAGGTGGCCTTCAAATTAGACCTCCTGGAAGGATCAAAGGCTCATCTGGTGATCCACGGTTCTCAACTCTGAGGGTTTGAGGGCAGGGACTGGAGCGACCTTGGCCATTGAACCCATGGGAGGGGTACAATCAAGAGTTTGAGGTCAAGCGGATCCTGAGGGAGCGTTGGGTGAGGGGTCGCCAGCAGTTCCTGGTGAAGTGGAAGGGATATCTGGTGGAGGAAGTGACCTGGCAGACTCCAGCAGAGTGTGCACAATGCCCTGAGAAGATCCAAGAGTTCTTGGATTTGCAGGGGGGTGATGTGATGGATAGGGGCCATCATGATCCATACATCAGCCTCGTAAAATTGATTCTAATTTGCATACAAATTTGGAGGCTGAATTAAGATAATCAGATCAATTTCAAAAATCTTTAGAAAAGGTGATCATAGGTAAGGATTTGAGGATTGCGGACTGGGTACTGATCTGGTGCATCAAGCGTCCAGTGTCCCAAATCCTTCAGATGGTCATCATGTGGGATATGAAACTTTCTTGAGCCACAGTTTGGATGTCTCTTGAAAGCTAAATTTAGGGTTTTTTGCAATACTTTAAACTATTGAAAATGCTTTAAAATGGAGGAAATGGTAACTGCAAATACAGTTTTGTTTTCTCAAACAAAAAATTTATCAAAAATAAAAATCACATTGCTTGTTTAAAAGTTTATTTTAATCAGAAGCCAGAATAATGAGCTCAGCAAGTGATCTAGGCCAGGAATTGGCCTCATTTGTGGCCCTAACTTGGGGTCAGGCTATGTTACTTGCTTGCAGCATCGCTGGAACCTTGTCCACAAATATGTTGCGAATTTAAGAAATGGCGCACAGGTGAGAGGGTGGTTTTCAGCGGGATTATCAGTCATGTGGTCAGTGATATGGCTGGTGCTGCCCAACTCATTTGTTTTATATTGGCAAGAGCCCATGTGTTATAATGAGAGCAACAGCAAAGCTGTAAGTCCAAGTGGAACAAATAATAGTTTTTATGGTATAATACTAAAAACCTTTAGTATATTGAACCTTAGAGCTATGCTTTGAGTTTAATTTTTGTAGTAATAATCTAGCTTATAGGCCATGAGGGCAACAGTGAAACTGGTTAGTCCGAGTGGCACAAATGATAGTTTTTTAAAGATAGATGGGGCTCAGAGTGTAGTGGAGGCACAGCTATAGCTGTGTCAGTGTGAGCTTGTCTTCAACCCACAGGGCTAGAAAGTGAGATTTGCACGCCACTTCTTGAGGTCACCCTTTTAAGCTTGGGGTGCTGTTTTGGGATTTTTTGCGCTGTTTAGTTTAAATTATGACGTCATATTTTAAGTTACTAATAGCAGTGCTAAGCCTAAATTGTTGGTTATTTACTGACTTTGAAAAAGAATAAAGTTATTAATTTAACCTGTATGTATGTTTTTTATATTTTGTTCACATATAACTGAAAATACTGGACCAATTTGGATGATCATCTTTAACAAAAATCAAGGATGCTCCAACTTAGATCCCATTTTACTTTTGTAAGTATTGGTCAAGTATCTGACCTTAATTTAGTAAGTGTATCAAAATGAGCTCAGAAGCAATGGAGCCTATTGTGAAACCAGATCATCACTGGATAAACTTAATTCTGGAATTGGTGAAGTGATAGCTTCAAAGCAGATTTTTAAATGTCCTATGGCTGGGGGATATGTTCAAAATTCAGTCAGTATGAGCTCATAGCAAGATGAGTTTAAATCATTATAGATGGCTATCATCTTTGCATAAATTGACCAATAAACTCATCTAAATTTGATAAAAATAAATTTTTTTAGATAACAATATATAATTTACATAGATTGACTATTAAAAGCAACCAAATCTGATAAAATGAATTGCTGTAGATGGTGATCAGTAAATTCAGCATACATTGACCAATAAAATCATCTAAATTTAATAAAATGAAGCATTATAGTTGGTGATCAGTAAATTTAGTATAATTTGACCAATAAAATCAACTAAATTGAATAAAATGAATTATTAGTATATTTTTTTGTAAGATACTATATATATAATAGATATACAGTAAGTTTTAATTATATAGAGAAATAGTAGGGGTCAAAAAACGTATATAGAGATAGTAATATTTAATAAAAGTAGGAAAAAGAGCCACTTTTAAAAATGCACTATTTTTTGAGGGGAAAAGAGCTGGGGGTAAAGTTTTTTGTGAAAAAGAACCTTCTCAAAAAAAAATTTGGGAAAAAAGAATCTTCTTAAAAAAAGCTCTAAAAAGTATGAAATAATTGAGAAATTAATCCTACTCAATAAAACCTTTTTTTGAAGTTGGTGCCATATTTTAACTGACTTATAATAGATATTTATAATTTATATACTCAGTACATTTATTCTAAGTTGCTTATAGTTTACATTTAGACCCAATCCAGACATAAGATATAATTTGTATTTATGAGCAAAAAACTATAATTCAGTTTAAGATATGGTGCCAACTTCAAAAAAGGGTTTTATTGAGTAGGCTTAGTTTATTTGATTATTTCATACATTTTAGAGTTTTTTTAAAGGAGTTTCTTTTTTTCCCAAATTTTTTTGTTATTTGGTTGGTTTTAAATTTTTAAATATATTTATATATACTCTATTAAGTGATTCAAGTCTTTAAATTTATGGGTAATTTTGGCTAACAAGTTATATTTAAGTTTTTATATGTTTATTATATACTCTTTCAGTGATCAAGTGTATTGTGAAACTAAGCTGAAACTGATTTCAATCAGAATTTTAGATAAGGATTATTTAAATAGAACAAGCAATATTCATCAAATCTATCATGAATCAAATCTGGAAATGATTTTAATCAAGATTATAAACAAGAATTAATAAATAGAACAAGCTATATTCAAAGGCAAGTTTAAGCAAGATAATTAAATAAGCTAACTTCAGTTTGAGCCTCTTGCTACTAGATAAAGCTGAGTCAGTTTTTTGGTTTATTTCTCAAGATTTACACCACATAAATATAAGGTAAGTTGACTATAACTTATTAAAACTTTACTAACAGCCTAAACTAATAGATTTATTATTCTGTAATCAATATCAACAAAGGTTTTATTCCAAAGTTAATTAATTTTTTAGAAACTTTTCTTTTTCATTGCAATCACTTTTGTAACCTATTCAATTCAAGTCTGAATCTAGTTTGATAATCTCACAGAGGAGATTAATCTGCGCCCATGTCAGGGAGCAGTTGGGCAAGTAAGGTAAGAGGAGCAGGTGGAAGGCCTGCGGCCTCCAAGGTTTGAAAACGCCCTGGAGAAACTGGCGGAATAGACAAAAATTTTAAAAAACTGGCGGTCACTATTTCTCTGGAAATAATCACATGGCAAGCATGATGCAACCAGTACATCAA
>JAKSZP010002313.1:0-16168 GCA_022478985.1 Massospora cicadina | reverse complement strand
GTACCAAGCAATATTTGAATCAACTGACAAATATCCTGATTGATATGAAATTGCAAGCATCTGTTACAACGTTGAAGAAAAGGATAAGAGCGAAATTGATGAACAATAAGAACTGACTGGCCTTAGCAGAATATTGAATAGGGGAAAGAGTTGCCTATTATGATACGCATGGTATTGGAAGAAGAAACAAACTAGAAGTGTTGTGGTTGGGTCTGTTTAAGTGATTGCTAAGACGGCGACTGATGCCTACTCCATCAAGAATCTATTGGATGGAAGAGTTGTGAATCATATCCATGCTAAGTATCTGAAGTGATGGATCAATGAAAAATAAAAGAGTTTCTAGAGGACCAATGAACCATTAAGTTTGTCATGTCCTGATGATTAGGTCAAGTCCAAAAAAGGACCTCTGAACCAATCTAGATGGTTAAGTCCGAAAAAAGTACCTCTGAACCATAGAAAACTGGTAGGTTTAAGTACCCAGGACCCAGTCTGGGGGAAAAATAAAAAGATGGACAGCTGAACTGAAACAAGGTCAAGTCTCGTGGAAAAAGAAGAATAAAAGATTGATAAAAGATTGATAAAAGATATTTGAAAAAATTATAAACTGCATAGACAAAACTGATATATTTTTATAATTTTTTTTGTTGATTATCCTCAATATGGGGATAATTCCGCCTATGTCGCCTCTTGGGGTAGGGATGATGAATTGTATTAGGAATGAAAAGCTTATCAAAATTGATGTGAGATCAGATGCTAGTGAGGGCTAGATCTACACAAAACCACATTCTTTGAGTGGATGCAGAGCCCTGCGAGAAAGTGACTAGGGGAAGGGAAATTGAGATGTCAGATGAAGCTAATTGCAAAATCCTGGAGCAGGGAGGAAAGCAACAGTATAAGAAGAGGCAATTGGTGAATAACCTCATGTAATCCCAATATAGTATTAGCCAGAAGATTAGTCTTGAGCGCCTGACAATGGGCTTTATTAAGAACACAGGACATATACTATTTTGTGTGATAAAGAGTAAGGATCATATACTGCTAAGCATCACTTTTTGAAAAACAATTCAGCCTGAATTTAGCTCCACTAAAGAGATTTACAAAAACTATTAGCAAATATGGCGGGAAACCCCGCAAAAGAACCCGCAGGCTATGCCAAATGAGCCAGCACCACCCCCAAACAAAGCAACCCTCGGTTACCCACCTCAGGGTCAACCAGAATCACCCGCTCTCAAGCAGCAGCCATGAAAGCAGGCACCACCCCCCAACCTGGAGCTACTTGAACTAGCGCCAGTTCACCTGATCGCACTTCTGCAACCTGAATGCCTAACAGCTCTGTGTGCGCTGCCTCCCACCAACCCGCTGGGCTCCCTCCAACCAAGGAGGCCATCACCCACGCTGTTTTAATGGCGTCTGCTCAGTTGAATGTAACTCAGCCCATCCAGGCATTCACCTCCCCCATTGTGTCAGCTAATTCAGCCCCATCTATTATTGCTGACGCCGTGTTTCTGGCTCCCTCCATGAGGGCGATACCCAGCTACATGGCCCCCAAACCCTCAGATGTAAGGTTGGATTAGCCGCACATTCTGGTTCACTAAGCACCAAATTGGGACAATCTACTCTTCCCAATGGGGATTTAAATGGTTCAGATTTTGGAACCTCACACCAGTTCCAATCTCACCCGTCCCATTTAAACCCCTTAATCGGCACTTCTCAAGTCGGCACTTTATCTCCATATGCTGAAAACGACCAATTCACCAATCAGCCAGTGAGTTTTGCCCACGAAATTACAGCAAATACTCGGGCTAAATTTACCCAAATAGATTGGGATGGTGATGAAACATCGCCCTCCTCCCAATTGGTTGGAGTTAATTCCAATCTGGATGGGCCTCCCCAATTTAGCGAGGCCCAACAATCCGCCCCTCAATTTTAATATGACGCCAGCAACTGCTGTAACATTCCAGCAACAAGGGAACTCCGCAAACTTGTTCAAACCACCAGCTCACACTCAACCTGCGATTGCAGCCCAAAGCAAACACAAACGTACCAAAGGAGCCACTGGGGCATGGCAAAAACCTCTGGCACCAACGCTACCCAAAGCTGATCTCCGTGAAGTGGCATTTATTGCTGATGTTAAGAAGAAATGGGCCGAAACTAGAGCGTAAAAAGCTCTACCTCGCTCAACCCTCTCCCATGCAATTCGCCTTAATTATGGGCATAACCCTGTTGAATTCTATACAGAGGACTACTTCTCATACTTTGCAGCAATTGCGGAGACATTCCCAATTAACACCACCATCCATGAATCATTGGAGGGCCACTACATCGATGTGGGCTTCACTGAAGCTGCCCTTGCTGACCATGCTGCCACCCTCCAGGTCATTATTCCACGTGGATCTCTCTTCGCATCTCCCACACACTCTCTCACCTGGAGAAAATTTCATGGGTTACTTTTTCCAACCTACCAACGACTGTTGATCCTGAGTCTCTTAAACTGGCACTCCATCGTGGTTTAATGGAGTTTGGGTCTGTTCTTTCAGTGGACTTTAGCGTCCCCTCTTACTATGCTCCCACTCAAAGAGCTCGCACTGCTAGGGCGTCGTTCATCCCCTCCCCCACTGTATCCCGCAACATTGAGGGGCGGTAGCTGAGGCATGCCCTGAGATCTTTTTGTCGACCCTGATCAGGCGCGCCCCCGGTGTTCATGGTGTAACGCCCTTGGACACTTGTATAGTGGCTGCACAGCTCGAAAACAAGCCCTCTTAGCCACCACCCAGGGGCCTAAACCAGGCCAAAAACGATCCCACGTGGCTGCAGCAGCAATTCCACAACCCACACAATGGGTTCCCATTCAAGACCTGTCCCCTGAGGCCTTACGCCTAGCAGTTGAAACAGCTAACCCCACTATTGGTATGGGATACCTTCGCGCTCATGCCCCCCTTCCAATGGGCACCCCCTCCAATCTCCCAGAGTCAAATCCTCTCTCACCAAGCGCAAGGCATCTCCCACAGGGTGCCCCTCGTCAGCCACCCCCACTCAGGGCTCCGCGGCACCCCCACCAACCTCCACCAGCGATTTATCGCATCAACCCTCAGCTCCCAATGGAGCTATGCCCACCAGCATGGACTGGCAACTCGCGGCCTGCGGTAGAAGTGCCACCTCAAAGAGTCCTACCCCAACCCCACAGTCCATTTCGCGCGGATCCTTTGCAGTGTTGGAGGAAGTGAATATGGACTCAGACTCATCAAATGGGGACACCGCGGAGGTCACCATTGAGCACCCTCAGGTCCTTCCCCTGCAACGGAGCGGGGGCAGCATCCTAGGCTGGCTTACTGGGTCCTCCGCCCCCCACCCTCTCCTTCCCCTCAGAACCCTCGACGCTCCTCACGGATTGCAGCTAATAGTCAAGCTAAAGGACTCAAAACTAGCCGCCTCACAGCAGCAGGTTTAAGCGCTGGCAACCCCCCAGGACATGGAGGGGAACAGCTATGAGTCCCCATGGCAGCACCCTGGCCCTGCAATCCATCAACGCAAATGGGTTGCGGGACTTTAAGCGGAGAGCCCGCCTCCTCCAAAACTTCAGGTCAGCACAAATTGACATCGCTGCTGTCCAGGAGCCCCATATCCTCCCCCACGAACAATCTGCATGGAATGAACAGTTTGGAGGCAACTCCTTCTGGACAAACCATGCCGCCCTTATTGTTTTGAATCCCCGGGTTAAAACCCATTCTTTTTCACAATATCTAGGTGGCCGCCTCATACTGGCCAAACTCACCACTCCTGACTTCTCCTTCTTCGCTGCAAGCATCTACCTGCCTAATGCAGGTCAGGAGCAAAATCGGCTCTTGGAAGAGCTCCTCCAACTCAATCTCCCACGGAATACAGTCCTCTTAGAGATTTCAACACAACCATAAGTCGCGTCCGTGACTCTTACCCCTGCAGCAAAGGAACGCCCTGGATCAAGTCGCCTCCAGGATTTCCTTCGCCTGAGTGGCTTTATAGATGCGCTTCCACCCTCCGCGTCTGGCCTAGGTTGCATGACTAGGATCCAGTATGATGGAGGAGCTTTCCAGTCAGCGTCACGCATAGATATGGCACTGATTGGCCCCCTGCTAATTGGCCGCGTCTCCTCTCCCATCTCTCGTGACAACCATCTGAGTGATCACAGGTCACTCACCGTTGTCCTCACCACCACACTTAGACCGTCGCGTAGGTTCTGGCCTAGGGTTGCCCCAGCTCTTCTCAACAACCCCTTCACTAAGGAGAAGCTGTCTATGACCATCCGGGAGACTCTCACCTCCCCCCACCCCACCTGCTTGACCACAAGGCTAGATGGGCGGTGACCAAGGAGGGCATCACCCGCGTTGCTTACAACTGTGCCAAAGCCCAGATGACTGCAGCTCGCGCCAGAGTCAAAAGGGCGGAAGCCAGAATCAGACATCTAGAGCGAAACTGCCAGCCTTCGCCCTCTCCCAGATGGTTGGAAGACTGGGAAGCGGCGCAGGAAGCACTCCGCTTGGAGCTCACACTGCAGGAAGAACGGGCAGCAAACTTTACAACATCTCGTTACTATGCTCAATGGGAACGCCCCACCCGCTTCTTCTTTCAGAAACAGAAAGCCCGGTCAACAGCGCAGGATATTACTGCACTGAAGATTGGCACTACAACCACTTCAGATAAGGAGGAAATCACGCAGGAACTACACCGCTTCTACTCCAGCCTCTTCCATGCCACCCAGGTGGACCCATCGGACATCCAAGACTTCCTGTGGCGGGCTCCAGAGCCGCCCATTGACCCACGGGCTGATGAGGCTCTACTGGCGCCTATTTCCATCCAGGAGGTGATGGAAACCCTTCTGAAATCCCCACGGCTTAAAGCCCCAGGCCCAGATGGAATACCCTTCGAGGTGTACCTTCTGGAACCTGCAGTGATAGCCAGAACCCTCCGCGACCTCTTCGCTGCACTCTTGGTGAATGGCGAGGTCCTCCCCGACTCCAGAGGCTCAATCACGACCCTCATTCACAAGAAGTCAGACCGTGAGAACCTGGCGAACTGGCGCCCCATAGCGTTGATCAACACAGACCACAAGCTCTTCACGAAGCTTCTGGCCAACCGCATCACCAAATGGGTGTCACCTCGCCTCTCCCCATCCCAGCACGGTTTTATTCCGGGGAGGTCGTTATGGGACAACTATAATGACCTTCACGTGACTTTGACTGCTAACTCTCATAAGGTGAATGGCTTTGTGGCTCTCCTGGATATGGAGAAAGCATATGATCGGGTAGCCTGGAAGTATATTGATGCTTCCCTGGCCCGCTTCCATCTCCCACCCGCAGCTAGGCGCTGGATATCAGCGCTCTATGACCAGCTCCACACCAGAGTCCTGGCGCCAATGGGTTTTACAGTGGCAGTACCAGTTGGACAAGGTCTCCGGCAAGGGAACCCCCTGAGCCCTATCCTTTTTAACATCACCCTTGACCCCCTCTTGGCCTCCTTACAGGACAAGCTAACAGGGATTCTGGTCCCAGGTAAAGCCCCCACACGCACCATGGCATTTGCAGATGACACTGCCATTGCATTTGGCTGCCCTGGGGATGTTGCCCTCGCTGCTGTGACCATTAAGAGAGGTACACCAAGGCGTCCAACGCCATGGTCAACACCTCCAAGACAACAGTTGTACAGGTTGGCTCCCCCACCTTCCCCCCACCATTTGGTATTTGAACCTGAGCGCGGTACCTTCCGTCACCTGGGCGTTCTCACCAACCAACAAGGAGTTGCGCTAAAAGACAATGAGGACTTGCTCCTCGCAGCAGTTAACTCCAGGATTGCCAGCTGGAACTGGCGGCACATCACCCCCCAGGGTCGAGCTCTGATGGCCAATGTGTTCCTCCTCTCCAAAGTCTGGTTCCTAGCGCACGTCTGCCCATTCACAGATGCCTTTTATACGCGGCTCAATGTACTCCTCCGCTGTTGGATCTGGGGCTCAAACCATCCACCAATGGCCCTCTCAACCATTGCCTGACCCTGCAATGAAGGGGGCCTAGGGCTTCTGGACACGCGATCCCACGCCACCACAATCTTCCTGAAGTTCCTATGGCTGATTGTCTGCTGGGACGCGACCCCCATGCTCCAATGGGCGCCCGCCCTCCGCCAGTCAGTGTCAGCAGCTCTGGGTCTTCCTAGAGCATCTCTGACCTCATTAGGGAGTGGCTCACAAACCACCCAGGCCATCGCCTAAAACCATCCTCATCCCCCTACTGGAACCAGGCTCTCCTTGCCCTGAAACGAGTAGGCGCGCGGATCCACCATGCCTTCCCATACAGAAGGGAAGGCCCTGGCCTCAGCCCCCATCGCCATGCAATTGTGCACAATGGACAAGTTGTCACAACTCGCCTCAACCCCCAAGATCGTCCTCCCATCCGCCCAAGACTCCTTGAGCTCCTCCTCCGTGAAATTTGACCTTAAGGAATTGTGGAAGGACGTCTATCACCCCATCCTGTCAGCAAAGGTGTCCAACACCTTATGGAGGGTGCTCCACTGTTCATACAGGACAGGGGACCAGACTGTCCCTACCTTCCAGCACCGAAGCTACCCCCGCTGTGTGGATCCTATTGACTCCCACCTCCATCGTTTTTTCACCTGTCCAGGTGTTGCCACATTTTGGCCAAAGGCCCGCGCGCTCCTCCAAGCTCAGCCCTGGTCTGGACACCCTGTGCAAGACCTCATGTTCGAGCAGACATTGCCTGGTTGCCACCGACCCCACCTTGTCCTCGCCTATGCCACAGCCATCTGGACCATCCATAACTCCTTCCTTCGTGCTGCCTTTGACCAGCAGGTGTGGACCCTTCCACACATGATCACCCACTTTCAGGTACACTTTGAGATGGCCCTGAAGGTCTGCACTATGTCGCCAACCCTCCCCGCTCAGTTGTCACTGCAGCACGGCTCTGGCGCGCAAACCCCCTCCCTTTCTCGATGCCTCCTCCCTCCCCTCCTCGCCTCAGGCTCTTAGGAGCCCAGGCGTAATTCAATAAACATCGATGAATCCCCCCTCAGGTTGGGACCATCTAGTACTAAAAAAAGAACACAGGACATATGGGCTGGCAATGAACAATGGATGCTTGACAGGGGTTGCTTAATTATGCCCCCTATCAACGCCATCAATGGAAGATACTGATGGGAAGCACTGGTGAAGAGATAATCTTGAAGGGAGTGGATGGCATTCTGAAAGTGATGACTATGGGATTCTCTGAAGCTAAAGATGAATGATCAATGGAAGCTGGGAGAGGTGGGAAGCTTCGTGGACCAACTTTAAAGAACTTTTCCAGCAAAATAAAGAGCATAAGCGGCGGTATCCTGATCCAGGATGTTATCAGGATCAGAAGGATTCAGCGCTAGAGACAAAGCCTCAGTGACTTGGGCTAGAGTTCAGAGTAGGGGAGCTCAAAGTGAATACTGTTACTGATGGTGAGCTCGGTAGCCAGAACAGCAGGTTTGTAATATTGTCCAAGTCAGAAGAGGAACACAGGAAGCAGGTCTGACCTGGCAAGAAATGAGCGATCAGGAGCAAATGGCATAATCTCTGGAGCATCTATGATGATGGTCGGTGCATCAGCAAAAGGAGCCAAATCCAGGAAAGTTTTTTAAATCCAACTCTGGAATTGACAGCAGAGGAAGAATTGGCCGAGAGTTGTTCAAAATGATAGCAAGCCTGGTTTCAGAGGGATTAGTTACCATTTCCAGTAATTCGATGGAAGGACTAGTCAATGACACCAGACTAGGTGTAATAGTCCTGGAAGGACCATAAAAGAAGTTCTGCCGTGCATCCTGACTCATCTGCTGGAAGAGCCAGAGGTCTTGATCAGACAAACTACTCAGAAGCTGCTGGCATCATGACTCGGAATTTGGCATATGAGCTGGACAAGAGGGGGATGGCAGACTATTATGGAAGTTGACATTATGCACTCTACAATCAATTAAGCTCCAATCCCAGTAAAATTAATCTCAAAATTAATGAGATAAGATCTCCAAGAGAATTTAGGAATAACTTGAGCCAAGAAGTTATGAGAGAAATAATAAGGGTGAAAAAAATCAAGTATTCTTAATTGATCCATGAAACAAAAATTGAAGGCAAGGGTCTCCTGTCTAGGATGAGGAGAAAATCAGGAAATTAAGGATGATGGACCAGGAATACTGAATATGACAGCGGGTCATATGCCCTGATGGGGGAAAACTGGATCCTAGGACTAAATTGTCATGAGTAAATCTATCAGCCTGGAATGACAGTAGATCATGGGGACCGCGCTCTGAGAAGGAAGTAGCGAGGAGGAAGAGGAAGAGCGCATATGCCAAAGGTCATCCTGAGAAGCTTTGAGTATTGATGAGTTTACTCTGCTTGAACCAATGATTTATTTGACTAAGCGTCTGAAGCGGTGTACTCATGCCCTGGTCCTTTCTCACTGGAAATCTAGGTAAGATAGGGGATGTGTTGGGATTTTTGCCCATATTCCCAGCCTGCTAGATTACCAGGAATCGCTAGGGAAAATTCTTTAAGGTGAAGTAAATTAAAAATCAGTTGGCACAAGCTTTGGAGTAACTACGTTTGGGGGATTTTTGGGATATTTACCTGGTCAGATCCATTGGGGATTGATCCAGACAAATACTTAAGATCTCATTGGGTGGAGTTGCTGACGAATTAGGGGCATCTGATAGTGATTAACTATCAGGTGCACCGATTGGGATTGGTCAGGTTTCATCACTGACTGATTGTGAATAAATAGAAAGTTGCGAGGTGAGTGATGCCACCTGCAACTAGCGAATCAATTGGTTGGTGCGCGACCTGCCTTAATGGGTAATAAGTCCCATTACCTAAACAGGTCGCTAGCTAAATATGGTTGGTTTGCTTGGATTGAGAGAAAAACGTTAGGGACAAATTTCTGACTCTTTCCGTTTAGGTATCAAGGATGTCCAATGATGGAATCCTAGCCAGGATGGGGAAGACCATTGCTGCCAAGATGAGGGTAAAAGATCAACAGCAACGGCCGCTGTTCCATCATAGATGTGTCAACTGAGGGTTAGACGACTGAATCCCAACATAAATTCCCTAGGATTCACTATAATACTAAACAGATAATAAAACAGATATCTAGATCATATTACATATATATAGTTCCAAGTTGTTCATTTGGTATATAGTTTAAGAAGTAAACTCTCATCAGCTTCCATTGTGCTATTCTTCTCAAGGATATTTTTGCTGTGTGCAATAATTAGAAGACATTAGAGAAAAGAGTAAAGATCTGAGCAGGGATCTAGAGAAGAAGGAGACACAATCTGGGATCGCTGCCAACTGTGTGTTGGACTGAAGAGACTGTCACCAGGGAATCTCAGCGAAGATTGGGTTGGACAGAACGAGGGAACAAATCCCTATGATTATGACATCACAAATATAAATTGGGAAAACTGGATGAGCGTTGGGCTGAAATATAAAATTTGTATACTCAACTATGGATGATAGTCGTCATACTATTATTGAAGGATAATCTGTTATACTTTACAATGTGAAGAAATGCATGAGGAAACTGAACCTGTGCAGTAAAAAGATTACTAGGGTTGTTTGCCAATAAATAACCCAATTAAGTATATTTTTACAGGGGCAAAGAGTGTAAAACAAAAGAGTGGTTTCCATTACTTTTTATAGGAAGCCAAGAAAGGTGATAAGTCATACTATGTGGTGTGAGGTGGTAAATGAGATGAGTATAGGAGTTGAACACTGAATACATCCTCAGTCCTAATATTAGGATAAATAGTAACTTGGTTTAGGAATTCTTCCTTATCTCATTGGACGCTAAGCACTAATGAAGCAATTTATCCAGAGTTTGTTAGGTTGTAAACTTAACGTTATTATGCTTGAAATGCTTAGCACCTGAATATAGAGTTTTAGTAACTTTAGTTTTTGTTTAACAAAAAAGCTTTAGATAGATTATATTAATAGCATTGTGCTTCAATTAATTAAATATCGAATAGTAAACTATAAAATGATGTCAGAAATATTAGTAAAGTAACAAAGATTGGAGTAGATAATATTATAACCCAAAAATCTTATCTTCACCAAAATTAAGGCAAAGTCAGACAGAGCCCCCTCTTATTTAGCTGAGGTAGACAATAATTTCTCCAAGGTCACACAGTCTTGACAGGGTCCCAAACTACCAGAGTTGATCTGAATATTATCACCCAAGGTAGTGGGCTTAGGTATCAGCCTGGTGAGAAAGAGTTGGGGTTCCATCTCATAATCTGTAGGCAAAGCACCAATGAATTTTATTCTTCTGAAGAAATTTGACTTTGAAGAGGTGGTCATCCCAAGAGTAGATTAATTTACTTAGCTTAGGAGTGGCAGTCTTAATTTTAGTGTCAGGATGAAAAACTGCGTGAGAGGATAAAGGTACTCAGTTTAGATTTAGTTTTAAAATATAGTTCAGCATTGCATATCACAAAATGGTATGATTACTTATCAAGGGAGTTGGTAGAACCAACTAGGGAGTTGAGGTAAACAAGGGACAGAGGAGCTTAGGTAGTACTCATATATTTTTGGCAAGTGGAAGCAACAATAAAGTAGATATGGGAAAACCGAGGAACTGGCAACAAAGCTACATAAAACAGCTATATGAATATCTTCAACCAAACCTGAAGTTGAAACTAAAAGCGGCTCCAGTAATAGAGGAAATAGTCTATCACAGGGAATAACTTCATCATCCTGAAAGCCTCAAGGGTAAGTTTGTGAACATCTGGTAAAGGCAACCCTCAGTTGGGTGGTCATCTTGATGGCAGAGACATTTAAGAGCTTGAGGTTCAACCGCTGATAAACAGATATAAATATAAGATATGAGGCGTCGTTTTCAGATTTACAAAATGTCAAGGAAAAGAGATTTTTGGCACAGCCTTACTTAAAATTAGAAAAGGCAATCAGGTGGCAACTTGTTAATCCTGCTCTGATCTGGTTAGGCAAGTTTATTCTTTTAATACTGGAAGTCATAACTAAAATAAAAATAAATTAATTATAATTAAATTTGTTAAAAAATAACTAAATATGAAAAAGAGTAAAAATTGGTTTTGGAGGCTTCAGTTTTGTTATTAGAGCAGCGAGAATCATCAGCGTTGAGAAGTGATGGTGCGCTGAGGCTTTTGAGTTGGCTGTTTCATCAAAATAAGCAGATAGAAGTGTTGGTAGCAGAAAATGGAGAAAGATTTGAGGTATTCAGTTTTCTATTCTACTTTTTTGTTAAAATAGTGAGAAGCGTCATTGCCAAAAATTGGAGAGAGCATCAAGAGGATCAGTTTGATGACCCAATTTTGTCATTGAACAGCAAGGAGCATTAACACAGGTTAGCAAAGTAAGTGTGGAGACAACTTGTTCAGCAAGGCCAATTTTATTGGGAGGAGACTTCAACTCAGGTGTAGAACAAAACTTGACTTCTCCAGTAGTAGGTTTTGAGTCTTTTGTGCGGCTTAAATTTGGGGCGTTCACTTCAGTCACAGAAATATTAGGCTCATCTGGCCTGAGTGAAGCTGGAAAATCTCTCAATAACTTCAAAAGAGAAGATTAATTTTGGCGCCAAAATATTTGTATTGGAATTTCTTGAGAAAATGTGTTATTCAGGCACTACAAAGGCTACAAAATTATTAATTTTGTGGCTCTAGCAAAGGTGGAAACAAGGCAACGAAGTTATTAGTTTTGGTGCAATAATAAATTCCAATCAGAATACTGAACTTTTCATGATTTGATAAAATTGAGCTACATGAGACAAAATAAGTGATACTTTATTAGTCAAAAATGAGGGATATTTATAGGAGTAGATTTGGTAGTTCTTCATGATGATCTTTGTGCTTCAACCAGGTAAGATCTTTTCAAATAGAGGACTGATATTACTGATAATTATTAACATACTTGTGATGGACAGATCTGATAAAGTTCTTATTAGATGAGATTGACCTTCTTGTGGAGGGTTTAGCTCCTTGGATTACTTAGCCTCATCCTTCAGAGAAGGCCAATAACTCCAAAGGGTCAAATGTCATTCTAACTGAGAATCAGATATCTCTGACAAGGTTTTTAAGGTCTCATTAGACTGAAATACTGAACCTCAATCTTGATTAGATTTGGTCATTTCAGTTATTTCTTTGACAAAGCCCCCAAGATCTTGCCTAGGGGGCACATACTTACAAAGAAATATACTAAGAACTCTATTGATAAAAGTCCCAGTATCAATAGCTGAAATGGAGTATTAAATACCCCAAAGATAAATAAAATATGGTAAGGCTTAGCCCATAAGGTATCAAGTTTGTGAATCCGTCCTCCAGGTCTATGATGATAAAAGAGTACAAGATCCCCATTCTGATATTCAGGTAAAGTAGGTCAAATAGCATTGACTTTAGTTCCCACTTTTTAAGGTAGTACCAGCAAGAGAACTCGAAGCTAAGGCTTGTACTCTGATAATATCATCAGCTAGTCTCATCATAGCTAAATCATTAGTTTGTGGGGTTGCAGCATCAAGTATAAGGAGTACACTTGAGGGTAAAATAGGATCCCAACCGTAAAGAGCCTTAAAGGGAGATATTCCAATTATACAATGATAGCTAACTCTATAGGCTAACATCGCATTAGGTAAGTAGAGATTCTATCAACTAGGATCGTTGGAAGCCATCTTTAAAAATGGCTACAAGGGTACCATTTGCTTTTTCAACCACACCATTAGTGGAAGGATTGTAAGGAGTTTTTAAATGACTGATAAGTACCCATTAATCTAGTAAGCTCATATACCACCTGTGAAACAAAGTTGGTCCCATTATCAGATAATAGAACTTTTTGGGCTACCATGCTGGGTGAAAAATTGCTTAGAAGGAAGGATGCAGTAGCCTAGCAGTGACAGTGGAAACAGAGACAATTTCAATCCATTTGATAAAATGGTTAATAGCTAATATAATATAATGATGTATGTAAGTAGCAGTAGGGAGAGGGCCCACCACATCAATACTCATAGTGGAAAAAGGTTCTGAAGGCCCCACAATATTGTGTTTGTAAATAGGATTTCCACTGCACTGTTGTTGGCAAGTGAGACAAGTCTTCAACACGTTGTGCACCGTTATCAGAACGTTATCCCAATAACAGTGACTTTTCTATCACTGTAAAGTCTTAGAGACAGCTCCATGACCTACAGTTTGATAGCTTCCATAATAAAATCAATCCTCGCAGAAGGCCTAATAAAAGGAAGCCATTTAGATCCTAACTTCTTATAAAAAGAAACTTTTTTAACTCAAGTATTTTCATTTAAGGATTGTAGCTTCTGTATAAAGTCCTTAGATACATGATACCTGAGTTCAGGTCTACTAATCAGATCATATATACGACCTTTCTCACCAGTAAATAAAGTTAGTATAGGTAATTGGGAAAGTCCATCAGCAGAGCTTTCTTTTACCACTCAAAGTCACTTTTGAGCGATTTAAAATTTAAGTTTTATTTATCCACAGCCGTCTGCCCAACCTATTCTTTGATGTCCTTAGCTTTGCCGCCTGCCACCCCAGTGTGGGGCAGCAGTGCACCCCCACCTAGCGTTTTCTGCCCCGCGGGCAAGCGCGTTTGGATGGGCTCAAACAGCCCGCCCACTGCTTCCAACCGTTTTGTCCCCCCACAGGACTTAGCGCTCCACCTGGAGCGCGTCCACCCTTCTCGCCCCCATCCTCTCGCCCTCCCTCGCTCTGCTATTCGCTATTGCCTCAGAGTGGACTATGGGCGTTTGTTCCCATAAGCCAATAAGGCAATTATTGACCTAGCCACTGCGGCCTTTGCGCCAGCTGGATTTATAGACTTCCACCCTTTTAAGGGCTACTTTGACGTTGGGTTCCAATCTGAGGAGGATGCTGAAGCGGCAGCACAAACTCCTCTAATTTATAAAAAAATCCTCATTTCTCACAACCTGTACTCGCCTCCCTTCAGACACCACGCTGGTGGTATCCTTTGCAAATCTCCCATCCCACCTTCCACCTCAGGTTTTGTATGACCAGTTGGTCGCGGGGCTTATGGCTTATGGCACTCAGCCCAACCTCATCTTTGCCAATCATCTGGTGCGGAGCGCCTTGCTGCTCCTCGTGCAACAGCCACCATCATACCACACCACCCTACCATAGCCCAACAAATCCCACCCCGCGCTAGTGTGGCTGCAGCGCCTGATCATTTCTTTTGGGCTCAAGTCGATAATGGTAGGCAGATTTGTTCCCTCTGCTTTGGCCTCGACCATGCAAAAAAAATGTGCCCTCAGGCCAATTCCGCTGCTGCGGCTTCTGAGCCCCCCTCTGGAGGTTCAGTATGGGGCACTTTGCTGCCTCCTCCCACCCTCCAATCTCGTTCAGTGGGCCCACATGGAAAATCAGCCCCCCCCCCAAAAAATCTCCAGCCTCACTCTCCCACCTAAATCCACCCCAGACAATCAGAGCAATGCTTGGACCACCATTGGCACCCAAGCAGCCGCCCATTCGCCCAATCCCACCCACTTGAATTTGAATGCCACTACTTCAGTGACCAAAATCCATGGGATCCACTGGCTGAGACTGATGAATCAGGTAATGTCCTCATTAGTAAGCATACAGGTCAATCTCTCTGCCAATTTGATTATGGTCAGGCAGAATTTTTCCTTCCCAACTTTGATGAAACCCCTACCCCTCGCCATTTTGCTCCTCTGCCCAATACAACCCCTTCCAAAGTGCCCACCAGCTCGCCTTAGCTGCGATGGCCTCTCCTCAGTGTCCAAAACTATGCACCGCGGTGGCCCAATCAGTGGCTCAGCTCCAGCATGGCCTGCCCACCATATTTCCCCCCCCGACTTCCCTGAATCTCCCTGCAGTGATATCTCAAAACTATTTGATGATGCTGAAGTTGGTGTTATGAATGTCACAACGCTTGCTTCATTCAACCCTCAGCCAAAATCGCCCACCACAGTATCTCCCTTTTCACCCAACTTCCCGAAGCCTGCAAAGAAGCTGAAGTTCTCCTCGCAGCTTTTTTAAACACTTTCCCGTCATAATCTTGATGAGGAAGTGGAAAACTCCTACTACGCTGACCCTAACCCCACTATGCGGATGCCCCAACGCCCTGGCTCTCTGCTCTGATCCGGTACTGTAACCAACATCCATTGATCGAGGTGAGTCTTTCTGAAAACCAACCCCCCAACCCCTCCTCACCCTCTGCCATGGTGAGTTAGCGGTTTCTGCTTCCCACCTGGTTAGTAGTTTTGTTTTGTCATTTTGAGTGTTATGATTTGTTACTGTCACCCCCTAGTCGGCGTACCTCAAATAAATTGATTAATTGAGAAAGTCCATCAGCATTTTGGTGTATAGCTCCATAACAATGTTGACTTGAAAAGTCATAATTCTGAAGCTTTAATGCCCATCTAGCTAAGCGTCCATCAGGATCTTTCCTTTGTTGTAACCATATTAAGGAAGCGTTATCTGCGATGATAGTAATATATTTGCCATAGATAAAGGGATTTAATGCTTGATGGTGGATAGGACTTCAAGGCATTCCCTATAAATAAAACTATAATTGCGTTCTGCTTTGGAAAGGGCCTTACTATAATATGAGATGGGATGATCTACCAGGTTGGAATCATGCTGAGCCAGAATAGCCCCAACAGCTACATTACTGGCATCAGTAAATAAGATAAGGGGTTTTGAAAAATCAGGATGGGCTAAAATTGGGGCACTAAATAAAGCTTGGCGCAAAAGTTCAAAAGATTGCTGTTGCTATTCTTCCCATAGGAAAGGAACTTCCTTGTGCAATAAATGAACTAGAGGCTCCGCAATCTCAGCAAAATGGGAGATAGTTTGTCAGTAATAACCAACTATCACTAAAGCACTTGAATATCGTGCAAGCTTTTAGGAACAGGAATGTCTGAAATAGCTTATAACTTATTAGATAAGGGTAAAATCCCATTGCAATTAACTTTATGGCTAAATATTACATCTCAATTTTGAAAAAAAGCCCACTTAGATGGTTTTAGCTTAAGCGAAGCATAACATTTGGCCAATTACTTCTTTTAAATGAGATAAATACTCGTTAAAAGTGTGAGAGAACACAGTAATATCGTCTAAATAAACTAAAACGCAGGAAAGTTCCAAATCCCCAAAT
>JAKSZP010002312.1:0-16220 GCA_022478985.1 Massospora cicadina | reverse complement strand
ATTGTAAGAACGAGTGGTCTGTCACCACTTTAAAGTGCATTCCATAGATGTACACTCAGTTTTGCTTACATGCATTTATTACTGCAGGGCACTCTAGACCATCAAGTATAATTCCTCTGCGCTGGCACTAGTGTTTAACTTATTTAGGCCACTAGATGTTCTTCTCCATCTTCATCCAGTTGGCTCAAAATGGCTCCAATTGCTGTCAAAGATTCATCAGTTTAGATAAATTTTTAATTGAATTTTGGTGCATTAAGACAGGACTGGTCATTAGATATTGTGTTAATTCATCAAACAACTCTTGGGCTTCTTTGTTCCACACAAATCCTTTTTTAGATCCTTTAATAAGTGGAATAAAGGCTCTATGATTTTTCGAAATCCTTTTAGAATAAGCAAGAGTAGCTGACCATCCCAAGAAATACTTGAATATCCCAAAAGCTCTTCAGTATTGAAATATGTTTGTTGCGTTAATATGCTTCTGGGGTTTCAGTCCTCTAGATTTGATAACAAACCTCAAGTACTCAAGCTTTTTTATGTATTGACAATTTTCATATCGTTTTCTAAGTTTGCCATCACCCTACACTTGAAAAACTTTTTCTAAGTGCTCCAAATGGTACGTGAAGGTCCTGGTAAATACTTCATATCATCCAGTTATACTATGACAAAGGATAGCTTTTGATCACTGAAATAGAGCCCATCGCACTTTGGTTAGTGGCTAGCGCATTTTAAAGCCCCTTGGGCATTTGGGTAGTATTGTATTGTCCCTGTGCAGTAATGATTGCATAACTTTCTTGGTCCTCCTTTGGAAAATTACTTTGCCAATAACCCAAAATTAAGTCCATCACTAAAGTGAGTCTAGTGTTCCTTAGGCGATTGAGCACGTTGTCAATCCTTGGCAGTGGATAAGAATCCTGTTTAGTAATTTTTACCAATTGCCAATAATAATTCACAACTTTTTTGATAGTACTTATTTTTTACTATAAGGGTCAGACTCTTTCATGAACTCAATGATGAAATGACGAGACCATGCTCAACTAGCTTGTTGATTTCTTTGCTGACCACAGCTTCAGCAGCTCTAGACCTTCGAATAGGTCTCATCCATATTGGCAAACATTCCCCTGTGTTGACCTTGTGGATCACGTTCTTTGCACATCATAAGTTGTGGTCAACTTGGCGAAAATCTCCTGATACTACTCAAATTGTTGAAGCACATCTTCTTGCTGCTGATATGATAAATAAGCCAGCTGCTTTTGATCTAATAAGATATTGAAATTTTCAGAAGTTTCTTCCAGAAATATCATTTTGATTTAGCATTCTGAAATAATAGAATTTGTTAATCTCTGCCATTGGGTTTAAATAAAAGAAAAATGACACTTGTTTTTCGCTATCTTTATGGGTTCTTTCCCAGTTCTGCCAGTAGCATGATTATTTCTCTGTGTCCCAGAATATTTATCCCTGGTGCTACCAAGGTTTCTATTTTAAATTTCTTTCATGGGCCAACGACTTCTCCATATAATTGCTCCAGGATTTCAAGCATTAACTCTATGTCATTAATTAATTGAGTTCCAGGCAATATAGTGTTCGTTGTTTTTGTTCCAAAGGGTATCCCACAATTTTTCACAATCTCCTTTAACTTCTCTCTCCATTTTCGCCCAAACAACTTGTACTAGATGGGAATGATGCCGTCATTGTAAATCAAGTTTACAAAATTGTTCTTAGTCAGCAGCAGTTCTCCTTCCCGCTGATATACCAGAGGCAGGTGTTGGATTTTGATGTTTGACTCAAAATAAACCCTTCAAGAGAACCACGATGCTGAAAGATTACTCCCATTGATGGATCTCTTGATCCTTCCATATAATCTACATAATCATAATCATCTTAAACCTCCTCAATTGTATCTAAATTGTACCAATTATTGTAGCTAAAATAGCTTTAATATATATTAATTATGACCAGTTAAAAAGCCACTTGAGTGTAAAGTGTTCTCACAGCATTTACTAAATTGAACCTCCTAAGTTAGTGCACTAATATTATTACACTAAGGCAGAATTTTGAACTCTATTAATGAATTCAATTCATTAAGCATTTGAAAATAGATGTCCCAATTAAGGGCATACTTAGTGCTATGAAAGGTCTTCCAATGTCCCAATTGGGGGGCATCATGGCTATTAGTCATGTATCTTTTTATCTCCATTTATTTTTATTTGTTACGTTATGATGTATCCTTAATGGGATTATTTTAGTGTTGAGTTTTGCATTCAAAATTGAACCAATTTAAAATTATAAATTGCATCTATTGGACTGAAATAACTATTATTTCTAGTTGATTCATGGAAAAGACTTGTGGATATTTCATAATTATTTCCATGACCATCAGAAGATTGGCATACTATGAATAAACCCATCAAATATATGAGGTTGGCCAGTTGATGCCCAAGAGGTATATAATACTGGCGCCTGGCCAAATTAATAAAAACATCATCATTTAAGATCATTTATCATCTTTATAAATTATTGTTGTCCATCTATTATCTGTCTGTTATTCTTATCTGCTTCCTTTACGTCTATAATAAATAGTTGTGTATGTTTATAAACCTGAAGAGAAGAACTCAGCTATACCTACTAGAGAAAAAGTCACTATTTCAAAGGAATAATTCCTATTTTTCAAAGATAGAAGGTCTCTTTATTTATTGTTGCTAGTAGACTTAAGAATAGTGAGTGTACTGGTTTTATTTGGCTATTATTAAGAATTAACGTGAAATCTATTTCCTGGATACAAGCAGGAGCTTTTATTAGAAAGTGAGTATATATCCTCAGTTTCCTTGTTATCTCAATTTGGCTTGCACCATTGGCTAAAACTTAATAGCAGGGTCTGCCACACTTGGTATGGGTTTTCCCCTCAAATCTACATTTCACTCCATATTTTCATAAGAATTCTGTCCCAGTAAGGATATTATAATTTCAGTTTTGCCATCATGACGGTGGGAGCTGATACCACAAGTGAACTGAACCAGAGTGGCAGTGCACTGCAAGCTCCTCAGAATAGTGTCATAAAAGATTTGGCCATTTCATATTCCTTCAGGTGTTCTAGGTCTGGCGAAAATTTTCATTTGGTTCACCAATTGGTCAAAACAATATTTTTTGGAACTCCAATGTCAATAGTTGCCCTCACTCTCACTTGTCTAACTATGGTATCCACATAGGTACACTCAGAATATTTTAATAGGGTACTTCTGAGTGCACGGTGGAGTTATTTGCAAAATTGAGAGAATAGATTAGCTGTTCTGATAGATTATGGAAAGATTATTTAATTGAATATTTAGAAAAAGATCCTTCTCTCATCTATACTCGTTTTGAGTAACTCATACTGGTTTTCAACAGATTTTATCTTGTCCACTTGCTAACAATCATACAGTCAATCTACTTCCTTCATTTTTGGGGGTTATACTCTTAATTTTGCCTTGAGTGATGGCGTTCACGTCCATGGTAACAATTTTATATAGTGGGTGGTTGTTTCATATTCTACAAAGGATTGAAAATGTCTATATCTTCATTCATAATATAGGGAGGAACAGTTTTGACCAAAGTGCCAGATTGTTCTTACTCTAAACCGTGGGACATTTACCTTAATCCTGACTGAATTCCTTTTCCAACGCCTGGACTAAGGTGACCTGCTTCTTGGGCTTCTTTCTCCAACATTGGGCGTCTAAGTGTCCAGATTTACCATACTGGTGGCAGAAGATTTGCGTCTTTTCCGCTTGTTTTTGTAATATAAGCTTGTTCCCTGACATGACTCAATTTGATTGTCTAAATTAATTTCGGCGAATTTTACAGTAATCTGGGCTTACTTCTGGATCACTTTAGATGCTCAATTTTGGGCTTCAAGATTGCTCACAACATCCTCAAATGATCCGCCATTTGAGATGTAGATATTTGCATTACTAGACCATCTAGTACTAAAAAAAAAAAAAAGATATTTGCATTACTAATGCTAGATCCAGTGTCCAGTGCAATCTCAATAAGGCCATAACGCCGCTTACATCATGTTTAAAGCGTCAAAGTCTGTTAGTATTTTTGCACCAGCCAGAATCTGAAGCCTGGTAGAATTGGTCCGCGTAAGCTACTAGTGTCTCAATTTTCAGAGTTGAATCCCCATTTATTCCTGCTTGCAGTTAGACATCTGCGTAGGGCTTCAAAATTCTATCATGATGGCTTCCTTAGCCTCTTAATAAGACCAATTGTCACATTTTAGATGGGATAACAACAGATACTGACAAATAGTGTTCAGGAAGTTCATGACAGCCGCTGACTTTTGTCAGTCACTGAGCCCAAACATCATCATCTCAAAATAGTCGGAATAATACAGGAGCTTTATCCCATGGGAATGCAGATAATTTCATTGTGCTTCAAAACTCATCTGTGGCTCTAATAACAGGTGTATCCTGTACAACGACTTTTTTAACAATACTAGTAGCTTTGGGGTCATCTCTGAAAATGCTCCAAATGACCCAGGGTTATTCCTGGATGAGTTATTATTATTGAATGGAGTTCAGGCGTTCTAATATCAGCTTCAACCCTCCATTTTCACAAAATTGCATTTATGGTCCTCCAATTCTTTATAAGTTTCAATTGTTGTGCTATCTCTTCAGTAAGATGGATTATATATTCTCATACTGCCACTCGCTTTGTCTTCTGAAACAGTACTTCTTTGATTAGTTCACCCACCTTGCACTTCAAGGAGTTGACTTTAACATAGATTTCCTTGTTGATATTTACCACCTATTTGGCCTCTTCCTTGGCCTTCATCCCCTGTTCTTTTAATTAAAGTGAAGTAAGCCTGTGACACCTAGTTAGGCGCATTCTTGTTAATGGCTTAAGCTCCATCCAAAGCTTGCATTTTCATTCTTATAAGACTTATTTGATATGATCTTATTAAATTCAGCTTTAACTCAACTGCCCCCTGTAGTGAGCACCAAAGATGTCAAACTTTTGGAGCTGTTAGTGCTTCTATTAAGAACCTGTTGATTAATTTTTGGGATTTGTTTCATATTTCTAAATAAAACTTGCTTTAGCTCCTTTGTTCAACTAAACAGGTTCCTTGTTTTTGTGTTTTTTGACTTGTTGATAATAATACTGTTATAATAGGCAAGAGTAGTAGGATGACTACTATTATTGTTGAGCTGAAAGCCAAGCTAGTGATTAGGTCCAACGCCAACATGGTGTTTGTCCTAGTACTGACTTCGTCTGGTATTTTAGGGACTTATTTATTTCATCTGGTTGTACTTAGCCTAGTATAAGATTCAGAGTTTCTTCTTTCTTCTCATTATGCATAGTCCACAGAGATAGCAATAATGTAAATAAAGTAAACAAGATGGGTTAAATTTGGGATAAATATACCATATGAAGTTTTTTTAGCACTGTGTTGGTTTTTGACCTTTCAATCAAAACCCAACCCAGAGTGGAGCAGGAACCACTCCGCTATGCTAACTCTCCTCTGATAGAATAATGCATACAAAGAATCTTCTTGTCCTTCCAACAACCCTATTTAAAAAAGCAAATTTTTCTAATTGTAAGAGTATATATCTTCCTATTATATCAGATTAATCTTAAAAATCAAGGGGAAATTTATAAGGATTTCGGTGCATAACTCTTTGGTTGACACCGCAATTGGGAATGGGAGTTATTGCTGATTATTTAATCCTCCAGGGTCACTTTATGATGATCTTCCTCATCAAAATAATTGAATTCCTTCCCCTACTCAATTGTTACCCCTTCCAAGTTGAAACAAAGAACTTGTCCCAATGTCTTCACTAAAGCTTCACTGAATTACACTTAATTAGTAACAACCTTCTTATTTGATAGTAGTTGTACCTTAAACAGCAGATTGCATTCCAGGAAAGTTCAATTTCAGAGCTCCTTTATGACAGGCGGCATTACTCACCAGCCACTCATAAACCCCTTAGTCAATTGGAAACTAAATCTAATTGAAACCTACAAGTTAATAAATTATCAATAATGAAATTGACACCCTAATTGCCTGTTATTTTTGGGGATCATCCTCAATGAAACAATAATTAGTCTGGTGGATTGCAATTTAGCAGATCAAGAAAATTTTTTGAAATATTTTCTGAGCAATAGTTATTTTATATGTAATTGATAACTCTCATATCCACTAGCTGGATGAATTCTATTGTAGACAAGCAGATTAAATATAATCAATGAAGCTAGGTAATGTGGGCAAAAATCTGAACAACAAGTTTGACAAAAATTGGAATTTACACAGACTACTTTTTTATTTTAAATGAGCATGATAAGTGCTCCTATGACCACAAAGATGGCAATCTGATGTATTTTCATGTACATTGAAATCCAGGGGATGGTAATGCCAAATTAAGTGAAGTTGTCATAATTTACTGCAACGCCAATAAACTTATTGTACAGGTGCTTTTTGAGGCAGAAAGAATGCATACATGTAAGGCATTGTTCTTTTATTCTTCCTTTAACAAGGACTAGTCCATTGCACCTTATACAAACATTTTTACTGTGATGCTCAAGTGTAGTATGGAGAAAATATATTACTATTAATTAACGTCTAATCTTTTTGCCACTTTTTTGAGCAATACATGTATCTATATCAGGCATAGTTTTATTGCTAACCAAAGATAATAATCTACTACATTAGGTAATTATATTCTTCAATGCGCCACCTTTTTAAGGCGCCCAAACTCTAGTCAACATGAGCCTTGAAATACAGTTAGTAGGTTCATCTCTCCTCTACAAAAATTGACCCAGACCTATAGGCCTCACTCTTATATATGTTATGTAATCAATAACTTGTTGCATATGCAAACAGTTAGGGCACTACAAAAGTCACTATGCTGATTTTTGGCTGATCCTAAGGTACATACTGTGTGGCAAGAGACTCACGAGTATTTTGAAAACCAAAGCGGAATATAACAAAATAATCTACCTCCTCTAACTATCATCAGTTTAAAATAATTATAAGACTAAAAAAATCTTTAAAAACGAACAAATGGTAACAGGAAACCATATCCTTTGCTGCCTGCCTCCCCTCCTGTAATCACTGACTAGAAAGTAGCTATTACTACACTATCACTGAAAAAGTGAATGTTTAATAACAAAAAAGTTATAAGAAAAAGCCTTACATCTAGAAATTGGAATTACAGGAGCTTCCAGTCACCTACTGCAAATACTCAGATTGGATGGGGTTCACGTGGCCATACCTACCTATAGTATAAAGAATTAACCTGCTACTTTGTGACAACCTATAACCTTCTTTAGATCATGCTGACACACTGGATTCAAATTAAATAAATGCAGCTGACGCCTATCATTATAAATGCACTTAAATTAATTTACTTTTGATAATCTCAAAGTAAGATATATTGTAGACAGTGTGGCAACAGTTATTATCATGTTTATTAACTAGTAAAGAAGCTTGCCTCATGCCAAATAATGACCACCAAGAAAGTACAAAATACAGAAGGTCCCATTTAGCTTCATCTTTAGGAACATATAGTTTGCTTCCGCTGCAATTTGGCTCAAAAGTAGTATCCACTCCGCTTATTTTTACCAAATGAAATAAATAATTTTCTCACTATGGTCTCTTATACAAAGGCCATATAAGGTCAAAAATTGTTTATTTTAAGGTCTTTAATGATACATAAAGCCCTTTATCTAATTAACAGCTGTAATAATTGGGACCCTGCGTCTTAAAAAAGGGTTTTTTATCTTGGCATTCAAGGATGGATTATTCTAATTAATGATGATATTCATGGCTGACCCTAGCGATTGTTCAACCAAATTATGGAATTTGAAGTTTCCGCTGAGAGCTTTTGGTAATCTTTTAATCCAGTGAGCCACTAACTTATAATGGGAACCAAAAGCAAATTATGAATATACCAAGGGTCTAAAGTGGGATATTCGCGCCAAATTGCCATTCTTATATGTAACCTTTTTCCAGACTCTGGTTTATAATTCTAAACCATGGCAAAATTCTGATGTTTTTTTACCTATTTATATTTGCACTCTATTAAGATAAAGCGCCATTGAATCATTGTTAATGTGCACATTTTGCAAGTTAACAAAGTGCATAATATTCACGTTTTTAGTACCCCTAATAGTTTTGGCTTTGAAGGTGACACTTGCCAATCTTTTTAATCTTATAGTACTTTGTAAAAGCCTTTTTAGATTAAAAAAGAAGTAAAAGAACTGAGCGCCACCCTTTTAGTAAATAAAGTGTTATGTTTGATAAAGGTGATCTTGATCTGGGTGTTCACATGATGTGCTACACCATATTGATACTAGAAATAATTTGCCAATTTACTTTTGTTTCTAACAGATATTTCAAAGTTGCTGATAAAGTAGTTGATAAAAAAATCAACCAGCTCATGAAAATGGGGATGTTAATGTTTTTTGAGTTCTTTGAACCTCCCCATTGTTGAATATTAAGAAAGAAAGACTAAATTATTTTGTGTGGAGTAAGAATATGGTAAGCTCATGAATGTTACAAAAAGGTATTCTACATGGTACTATACATAGTGATGTGCTTGACCGTTTGGCTGCGCACAATATTTTACATCCAGGTATATAAATTCTAGATATAATGGTATTGAGCTGCCAAAAAATGAGCAGGAGAAGTGCTCCATGATTACTTCCTAAGACCTTTACCAACCCACCTGGACGCCACAAGGTTGTGCAACTCCTCCATGACTTTTGATGGGCTATGGACAGCATATTAGGTTATTTAAGGATCTCCTACAAATTATTATACTTGGATAACATAGGCGTTTCTTCTAGAATTTTTGATAAGCACCTGCAACATTAGAAAATTTTCTGCCGCCTTTCCAAGGTTGATCTTAGAATCAAGCCACATATATGTCACTTCTTATGAGAAAAATTATAAATCTCTGAAATCTTTATTGATAAAAATGGCTTGTGGCCCCAGCCAACGAAAACTAAAGCCATTGAATGAAAGACGCAGCTGAGTAGCAAGCGTGATATTCAAATTCTCCTTGGTAAGATTGGCTACTACCACCAGTTTGTCAAAAACTTTTTCATAGTAGGTGGATCTTTATTTTAAATTATATAAAATGGTGTACAATATTAGCAGATGGCTAACTGCCATTTGACCTTTGACAAACTGTGGCTTTGCCTCACCAAAGCACTGATACTTATGTCATTAAACTTTAATAGCACATTTTACTATAATGGATGCACCACTCAAAGCTGTAGTGGTGGTGATTTTGCAAATTTATTTGAAGGTTCTAGCACCTAAGGCTTGCTGCAGCCAAATGTTGTATATGCTTTTTTGAAAATATAAGGTAAGTTAGATATTATGCTTGATGTTCATTTATACATGTAAATAATACTGGTTTTATGTCTATAATATACATTTTACATTAATAACTGATCATATCTCACTTCTTTGGTTACAGAATTTGAGGGAGCCTGAAGGGTGGCTGGACCAATGAGCTTTGAAACTACAAGCCTACATTTTCAAAATCTGTCATCATCCTAGCATAAACATCAAAATGCCAATTTTCTATCTTAGCTTCCCACTGTGGCATTGGCAGCCAATTTCCCTAGGAAATTTATAATAAAATGATTAATTAACAATATGAGTAAAACAAAGGAAGTTAAACATCTAAGGATAAACCAATAAAGGATACTAATTTTAAAAATGGATACATTAAAAAAAATTATAATGACCAGCAGTAATGTGTATCACAACCAAAAAAAACTGATATTATTATCAAGTCCCTCAAGGTAACAAAGCATGACCATTTCAATAAGCCTCTTGAGCAGTTAAAACACTTCCAGTTAATAATACAATTTTATATCCGTGAGACGCTTTCTATACTAAACAATGCCAAGCTAAAGCCCAAACATTAGTCCACATCCTATTAATTGTTTAAACCAAATCTCATATTGCACCATCTACTAATGGTGTAGGCTTTGTTTGGATGACAACGTTCCAGGAGAATTCCAGCATTTGAATGTGGGTGATTCAATAGTCACAATAACAGGCACAGACTAAAGAAATGCCCCTCATCAGAGTTGAGTGAGTGGGAGGGTAGAGGATTCCTTAACAAACCCGGGTTACTGTTTCAAATGGCTAAGGTTGAGTTAGCACCTTAAAGTTCTTCTATCATTGAGTCAATAAGTGTAAACCTTAAGTGTTTTAACTTCTATAAAACATTAATCGCGGATTATAATAATTATTATGAAATACTTGATATATAAGAAAAAACAGGAGATAGATTATTAGTATACAAAAACAATAAAAAAACACTCAACCATAGACAGGGTGCTGGGTTTTAGATTGCTGTGAAGAGGAAAAAGTTACTAAGCCAATTTTCTGATATGAAATAGTTGCTAATTTTTAATACTGTGATTAACAGTTTTGAAAACCATTTTCCCCTTTAGCACTTGTAATCAATCTCTATTGTTTCTCATAGCCATAATATTGCCAATCTCCCTGCAAAAAACTTGAGTTGAAATTGTAAAGTCCAAATGTCAAAAGTTTGTTGTTTTTTGGAATTTGTTACCCGAATTGATCCTGTTTTCGCACTTTCCGCTTAGACTTTTTGTTAAAATGCATCATAAGAGAAATTTTCCCTTTAAGATTGACTCCTTATTGAGCTACCTGTCGGTGTGAGAGATGAGGAACTTGTCAAATTTCTAAAATTTACCTTTACTACATAGATTTCTATGATCTCTTTCATGTATTACCCTGAAGATTTGGAAGCCTGGCTAAGTTTGTGAATAGGTGAGGAGAAAAACCATGGGGGTCAGGGGGGATGCAGCTGCCCATTTCTAGTCCAGGTATGTCACAGGTCAGATATATGAATAAGAGATAGGGCCTTAGGCCTTGAACCCTTTTAACCTAAAGGGGTGCATGACCCAATCCTGCTTTATAGCTAGAGTCAAGGGTTATATTATCCTTCCCTAAAAGGGTAGAGTCTGCACCCTTCAAGGGGCGTTGACAAAGGCATAGTTATTTTGTGGAGTAGGGCGTTTATGCTGCAATGGTATTCTTCTTGGGTAGTAAAGGTGAGAGTGCCTTGGGGTTTGCCTTGTGAAACTCAGCAATTTTCTTTTGACAGTTTTACGCTATCTTGTAAGTAAATCCATCTTCATGTTTTTATAAATTTTCCATGATACTAAGTTGTGTAAACTGCATTTAACTCACCAAATTTAAGATCCTCTCCACTTCAAATTTTGGCAAAGCTTCCACCATTAAGGCTCTATATTTGCGGTCTTAGGGCCTTTAAATGTAGATAATTAGGAGTGAAAGAAATTGTGGAGTTTCCAGTGGGGCAATTTTCACGTAGAAAGATTTATTTTTGATCACCTGGGAGATAGAGACTTGCCCTCTTGCAGGCCAACTTACATTTGGCAATTTAAGTTGCAAATTTTATTTATTAACCATGATGAAACAACCTATTTGGAAGTATAATGGCTTATGACGTTTTTTGTCAGCAAAATACTTGGGATCAAATTTCAATTTTATCTTTGTTGTTGGACCTGATGGTGCACTATCTGAAAGTTTTTAACGAAGTTTTTTGTAGCTTGGATAGTACTGCCAATTTTTGAGGCAAGGGTGAATGACTAATTCTAATTAAGTTAGCATACATTGTTGAAAATCTGTGGGTGCATGTAAACCTTATTTTATTAAACTGGGACAATGGGAGATCTGCTGTCCATGTGTCCTGGGAGGCAGAAGCATAGAATCAAAGATACTGCTTCAAGGACTGATTGGTTCTTTCAGTTTGGCCATCTAATTAAGGGTGGTATGCTGATGATCTGCATGGTATGATCTTCATCAAGTCTAACAAAGCCTAATAACTTTGAGGTAAACTGTGGCCCTCTATCACTTATACCTTCTTGAGATAAACCAAACAAAGAAAATATGGTACAAAAACAGACGCGCCATCTCTTCTTTTGAGATAGTTGTCATGCAGGAGATATAGATGCCATATTTTTAAAGCCATTTACAACAACCATGACCGCGTTATATCACTGAGACACTGAAAACCCCAAAACAAAGTTCACTTATATTTTGTCCATGGCCCTTCTGCTTATTAGAGGGGGTGTAGGAAACTATTTCTCTCTCTTTGGTAAGATCTAGAGCGGGTTTACGTTAAACAACCTTTGATCCACGTGTAGGACCTATTTTAAAAGGCCAATAAATCATACTCATGCTTTATAGGTGATAAACTTCTTCAAGCCAGGGTGCCCCATTATGGTGGGATCATGACGTTCCCTATTATCACGGGAACTCAGAGCAGAAGGAACCCAGACTTTAGTAAAAAAAGTTTAGATTATTCTATCTTTTCTGGTTCACCACCCAGATGATGACTTACTGGCAACAATTTTAGCCATAGGATCAAACTTTCGTCAAACATTACTTGCAGAGCCAACACATAGTCCAAGAGTGAACACTTTTCAGTGGTAGGTCCTTAAGAAGGAGCGCTTAAACTTTCCTCACTAACGGGATTGGTGGTTTGGTTTGTGCTTGTGAATGTGGCAACATAAGGCTTAGCTTAAATTTGGTTTTGGGACGTGAAGTGTAGGGGGCTACCGCGGCAATGGCTGGGGGAGGAGGTTCCATTATTTGTCAGGGGGATTACTCTAATTAGTTCAGAGTCACTAATAGTATTAAGCACCATTGTGGGGTTGTAATTAGGAATGTATGGTAAGATATGTGTGGATCACTTGACAAACTCATAACTAAAATAAAAACTCAAAAAGTCCAATGAGTTCTGGTTTGTCTATGGGCCAGCTTCTGTGGCTTTCAATAGCAAATAAATGGTTTTTGTGATCAGTGCACACCACTACAGTTTGCTTGGCACCTTTGTAAGAGAAATTAATGATGCATCAGAGACCAAGCAATGGCAGCCAACTCTGTATCATGTATGGCTCTTGAACGTTCATATTGACTAAATTTCTTTGATTAGTAAGCCATGGGATGTTCTTTCTTTAAATGCTTTGTAAAAAGACGGCACCAACTGCAGTGCCTGAGGCGTCACATGCCAAAATAAATGGTTTGTCCTCATCATAATGATGCAAAACAGGAGTAGTTTTAGAAACTTCTTTGTATCAAAAGCATTTTGGCACTCATGGTTCCAAACAAATGGGCATTTTTACCAGTAAGGGGGTGTAAGAGAGATACAAGCTCAGAGATGGATGGGAAACCTCTTCAAAAAGGTGATAGATCTCAGAAAGCTACGCAGTTGTTTCTGCGTCAATTAATGGCCAAGAGAAAGTGGCATCTAGTTCAAGAAGGTACAATGGCATGACCATCCCTCATTACCAAATTTTATAAGAAATGCATCTGGTCCCTGTAAAAATGCACAATCAACGGCTTTGAAACTAATCCAACCTTATTTAGGGCTGCAACCATGACAATCAGATTCTTGGCGTGCTGTTAAGCTTTGGGAGAATGAATTAAAATGTCATCAAATTTATGCTATTGCACAAGAGAACATAAGATCCATAATTGCACTGTCAATGCAATACTGGAAAATTTCTGGCATTTTTAAGCCTAAAGGCATACCCTTAAAACTTATTAATTTTATACCATGTCCAGATAGCAGTCATCCATTCCTAGCCTGAATTCACCTGCACTTGGTGGAACGCGTTAACCAGGTTAAGTTTAGAAAAGACCTTAGACTTGGAAATAACTTGAGAGATAGCAGCTTAAAAGGGAGGGGATGAGGATTCTGGACTGTTAAATTATTAAATTTCAATACTCCACAAAGGGTTACAGTGTATCATTGGGTTCTGAGAAAAATTACTTGGGATGTTGTGCAGGAGGTTTTATTAACCAAGCACCCCTTAGCCACCGCGTTACCTTTAATCAAAGTTGGTAGTAAGGAATTTCTCCAGAGTAGCTATGTATGGTGACGTCACAATGTTTTGTTCTAATTCAATGCTTACAAATAAGCGGCTCCACTAATTAACTCCCAGGATCACTATGTACAGCAACTCTGAGATAGCATATAAGTGGGCTACAAACTCGTGTACATGTGCCATGAATTTGAGAGTCATACTAAGAGGCAGTGTGACCATAAGGGATGCAAGAGGCATTAATAACAAGGTCCCATGTAGTAACTGGAAATTCTACCGCCTGCAAAACCTTCAGGACAATTTAATTCAGTCGCACTGGTGCCAACCAAGGCATTTAATGTGACCCCCTCTCCCCAATGTGATATTTACAGGGAATATGAAGTAAGCGCGTTCAACAAAGTCAAATTTCAGTGAAAGAACACAACCAAGTTTCTGGCTGTTTACCACATGGGTGATTCTGGCTCTTCTTGGATCTAAAACAAACTGATAGGGTATTGTGTTTTTAATTAAACTAGTTTGAAGGTAAATTTATAAAAGCTACATGATTATTAGTTTCTAGTAGCACAAGCGGAAGTTACCTAATAGACCTAAGGTCTCTATGCATCACTCGTCAGCTTCACTAAACCAAAGCATACATCTTAAAAGCTTCGTTGGACCAAGGCAAAGTATTTGTTTTTGGTCAAGTGGTAAAACTTTAAGAGCTTGAACCCTTGATTTATTTCCAAATGATAAAGTTTATGATTTGATACCTCGCTCTGAATAATACTTGCTTCTCTACCTTGTTCAACTGCACAGGTTCCTTGTATGTGCGTTATTCAATTTGTTGATAGTAATGGATTATAATAGGAAATAGTAGTATTAGTACTACTATTCTAGTTGAGCTGATAGCCAGGATAGTGATTAGGTCCAACGTCAACCTCGTTCTTGTCCTAATATTGACTTCATCTGAAATTGTAGGGACTTCTTACTATTTCATTTGGTAGAATTTAGCTTAGGATAAGGTTCAGAGGTTATTCTTCTTTCTCTATATGGAGAAATTGTGGAGATAGCAATAATATAGATAAACACTTTTTGTGCTTCCAATAGCTATAATCACAAGAGCAAAAAAGTCTTGTTATAAAAGTATTTGAACTTCCTATTCTAACTGCTTTATTATAAGAAATCAAAGGGAATTTATATATTTGTGCTTAACTCTTTGGTTGGCACCCCAATTGGGAACGGTGGCTGTCACCAATGAAGTAACCCTCCAGAGTCACATAAAAGATGACCAATCTCAACGAATTAATCAAATTCTCTCCCCTACTTACCCATGACCTCTAATAAGTTAAATCAAAGAATGTGGCCCAATATCTTTGCTCAACTCTAATCAAATTATTCTTATTTGGTAACAAACTACCTAGGTAATGGGTTTTTACACAGAAAAAGCAGATTGAAATACAAAAATGTTAACTTAAAAGTTGCTTTATGGGGGGTGGAAGGCGAGTCAGTAGGGCGTATGGCTACCAACCTGAAGGTTGCAGGTTTGATTCCCATCCTTCACACATCTATTGGGGTACCAGCTGAAGGAAGCTATTGGCGGTTAGTAGGTATAATAACACAAAAACCTTACCCATGATGTAACCAGAAAAATCTGAGTCCCAATCTGGAGGTTAAAAAAAACTTTCTATGATAGAGTTGACCCTGCTCAGGTTTCATATCGATAATTTCTTTCTCTATTTTGGTAATGTCCATCCCCTTGTCAGCTTGCCTCAAATAAATAAAAAATTAAAAAGTTGCTTTATGACAGATTGGTAACTCACCAGCACTATAAATCCCTTAGTCAATTGGCAACTAAATACAATTGATTTCACAAGTCAATTAAGTTATTGATAATGTATTAACACACTAATTGCATGTTTATTATTGGGTATTGTCAGCGCTACAGTTCTCTTGACTGGCGCTGAGGTTCGAGGTGGCTCAAAGCTGGAAAATTGGAAGTGAGCAATGAAGAGGAAACGGAAAAATTAAGGTTAGTTTACTGAATGATTTATTAATTCAAAATGCTTCAATATTTATAGGGTGCGTGGGAACTCGATGCCTTTAGGATCTTTGGGTCCTCATCCAATCAGGATCTTTAGTTACCTTCTGGAAAGGTCTCCTTGAGGGCGTCCTCAATGGATATTGTTGTTCACCTGACCGAGAAGGTGGAAAGCCCGCTCCATGTGACTCAAAACTAGGTAAGGTCAATCCAGAAAAAGTTTTATATTGGCTGGAATCGATGATTGACTCAGTATGGCCAGATTTGGAAGATGGAAATTTGAGACAATTTTTATCTCAAATCCTGACAAGGCCCCCTTCAAGATCCT
>JAKSZP010002311.1:0-16272 GCA_022478985.1 Massospora cicadina | reverse complement strand
TCTAGATCTTATATAGAACTGATATAAATATACATGATTATATTAAATAATTGCATATTAGCATTCCGTTCCCAAACTTTATAGAATATATATATATATATATATATATATTCACTAATTCTTAACAACTCACCCAAATAGATTGAGCCTATCATACTCGATAGATTCAGATTCGATAAGATTCACCAATTCTTACCCACTCACCCAAACAGATTGAACCTATCAGATTTGAAGGTTTCAGATGTCAGTCAGTCAGTGAATGTGTTTTATTAAGTAGATATCTGGATTGGGTCCAAATATAAACTATAAGCAACTTAGAATATACAGTGCTGAGTATATCTATATATATATTTTTCCCATGTTTTAATAGTTATTCTGCTATTCGGGGCGGAGACAAATCCAACAAAGCAAAGATCATAAAAATCGGTCCAGCCGTTCTTAAGTTATAAATGGTGTAACTAACACGACTTTGTTTTATATATATAGATTTATGAGTAAAATTCTATAATTCAGTTTAAAATATGGTGCCGACTTCAAAAAGGGTTTTATTGAGTAGGCTTAATTTCTCGATTATTTCATACTTTTTAGAGCTTTTTTAAAGGAGATTCTTTTTTCCCAAAAAAAATTTTCAAGAAGGTTCTTTTTTTCCCAAAAAAATTTTTAAGCTCATTTTGGTCCTTGTTGTAACATGAATATTCGATAAATTTTTAATAAATCTATATAAATCTTATTTTAATTGGACGCATATATGCATTTTTAGATTTACATCACCCACCATTTTTGGACGCATATATGCGTCGGATCATTGAAAGGGTTAACTTTCAATTGGGTACCACGCTGTCGCTGATTCAGCCTGCCATTTGGATTAGAGCAAGTCACTAACCCCATTGTCACTTTCTTTTATTTTTTGTAAGCCTGCTAAAATCATTAACCTTAATTTCTAATGTGCGCCTGGGGTTTTGCTAAAGGCGTTGCCTTATCAACTATAAGGTCAACAAACAGACTTTTATCACGCGGATTGGAAGAATTCTTCGAGAATGGCGTTTCACTTCCCCTTACAAGACATCGTACAGGTATTTTTCACTTCCCTTATTTTTTACATTTTTTTCTCATTCCATACCAGGTCGTTCTTGGAGAGCGGCTGAACTTCGTTTAAAGAGCTTTGAAGATCTTCATAAGCTTTGGTATGTAAATTTAAAAGAACGCAATTTGCTTGCAACTCAACGTAACGAAGCCAGAAGGTTTCTGATTTCTGATGAATTTTTCCGAAATAAAAATCGTGCTATCAAGGTATTTTTTTCTATATTTCATACTTTTATGAAGATGATACTATATATAACATCAAACTTATATTATATAGATCAAAAAAAATATGGCTCGCATTCTTACAGTCCTTAATGAACGCCGTATTCAGTGGGAGATTGCTAAGAAGGAAGAGTTTTCTTATCGTCATTGGAAAGCAAACTCTACTCCAATAGAAACGAGCAAGCAAATAGATAGCGATTAAGGATTTTAAATTGGCTTTGTATGTGATCATAGTTAAAGAAATATACTTTTTTTACAAATCATCCCCTGTTGACAATTATACTAATTCCTTATTTTACTGAAAGCCCCATAAGTTACCCATCTACACTCGGGTTCAATCAAATTTTTGACCTTTTTAGTTTTTTGGCTTTACAATAAGTTTTCTTTTTTCAATTTAAGTTTAAAAATAAAAGTGTTAATACTATGTTATCAATTTCTGATGTATTTATTTTAAAAATTTAAGGCTTTATAAATTTTTTTTAATTCTTTTCTGAACTAGTTATTTTAAGCTAAAATACTATAGTAACTATGCTTATTTGTAACTTTTTCTTTGACGTACCATAAGCTTTTGTCTTTTTAAGATGTTCACCTTAAAATTGGCTTTTTACTCATTTTGGAAAGTTTAGCTTAATCCTATTCTATTTATGAAATCGTATCGCTTCAACCGAGTCTGATATATCATGAAACAAAGTATCTGATTTAAATATATATACATAAAAATTTCTCGTTATATCTATTTTGTAACTTTTATTTTTGTTACATCAATTTTTACAGTGGATCTCAATAACTTGTATTTCCTTGGACATCTTTAATAAAAATTACAATATCATTTTGAAAATGCAGTTGCTAATCCGAGCCAAACAAGCTATCTAAATTTTTTGGGCTAACGCATTTAGCTAAGAACAAAAAAATGACACCACTTGAGTGCATTCGAACTCTTACGAAATCCTTTTAAATTAGACTGTTTTGGGCTAAGACGGTATAACCAAGTTTCAGTTATGGGCATCAGTTTAAAATTATGCCTTAACTGTTTTAAAACAATAAGAATAATATGCCATTAAATTTTTGTGTAATTTTTTATACGTGAGTTTTGCAAACGTGTAAACAATTGGTTGCCATACAGTTTTATATTTTGTGCACAACTTGTATGGTGAGCTGGTAGTGCTATATGATTGCTTAACGTGCAAGCAATTTTGTGGTTAAAACATTTGCACACAGACAACAAGGAATTAGGTAAAATATCTATTGTTTAAATGTTTATGATACACATTTTGCATATATAAACCTTAATGCACAAGAAATGAGGTACATATATTATCTCTGTGCATTTTTTGTCTCAATTGCATAAACTGATAATCTTAAAGCTAAGTAACATACTTTGTAATTTAATTTTTGTAAAAAGTGTATCTTAATTACAAATTTTAATGCTTAAATACAAGTTATTCTGTTATTTAGAAGCACTAACCTACAAATTAAGTTAAAGTTAAAAATTAACTAAATTAAAATCTAAATAAAATTTCTGGGTAGAAAGAAGGTAACCTAGAATTCGAGCAACTTAAATTAGTTTTATATTATAAATCAAACTTATGTTAACCCTTTGTTGTCAATTGTCAGCAAATAGCTGCCCAAGCCTTTTTAGCGTTGCGGACGCATGTTGGCATATAGCCACCCAATATAGTTTACATCTGTGGAGATGTATTATGAAGCGGCTCGAGTATGTCAATCTTTCTGAACAATAAAATACACATGGGCATAGTAGTCTAAAGAGTCAAGTTTTGTTTGGAAGAAATTAGAAACCTTTAGCGATGAAGTCTTATCTTCCATATAATATAAACTCACGATGTGAAATGAATAAAATGGGTCATATATAAACACAACCAAATTTCCTTTTGTTGTTTGTTTTCAATTTGTTTGTTTATAATTTTGTTGGATTTTATGAAAGTTTTTTTGTATTAAATAAAGCTTTGGTTTTTATAATGCAAACATTTAATATGTATATTATCTTTACTGCGCACTCCAATACCTCTTGTCCACAGCAACGCTCGCTTGTCAAGTGGCTCTGACTGCAAAGGTTAAACATAGTTTATTACCAAAGTAGTACATTCCAGTATCGTTGTAGATCTCCAAGGATGGGTAATTTTATAAGCCAACATCAGTTAATAAAGCTATCAAAAGGGGGGACGGTGCCTATTTCTAATATCAGGATCATTACCTCCATGTTGGAAGGAAACAGTTTTGGCCAAACTCAAATCAGGATTGACTAGTTTACATAGCATGGCGCCTTAAACTCCAACATTCTATCTACTCCAAGCTTGGCCAACCTATTTAAAGGTAAAGATTTCTTAGATTTAAGTTACAGCCAAGTTTTATGCAGATTTAAGGGGTGAATAGCTCGGTGGGTAATTAATCCCATCCTGACCCTGTGAGCACTGGTTTAACTCTCACCTATAGCGCTCATAAGCTTCCAAATTCAATCCAAATAGAAATATTAGATTAAGAGGAAGATGGCCCAAAATCAAAAACCGATCGTATTTTGGTAACGTTGGCCACCTAGTCCGCCCCCCTCACCGATAATTTTGCTAAACCTTCCTAAGCCAACTTCAGGTGAGCCTTAAGCCACCCTCGAGCTTCGAGGGCAAATTAAACCGCCAAACCATCGTTAGGCCACTTATCCCTCAACCACCTTTAAACACTCGCAGTAAAGCTTGGTTATGGACCGAAGGCGTAGAGCCCCCTTAAAAGTGAGGCATAAATCCGATAGATCGGGTTTGCGGCTAAAGGGGTTGACCTTGGAGTTCCAAAGCTAAGAGGTAATAGACTGAGAATCATCTAGTACTGAAAGAAGAGGTAATAAACTGATGGCTCGACGGAATTAGTACGGACTCGAAAGGCAACCGAACAAAATAGTACCAGCTATAGAGTTACCAAGCTAAAGATTAATATCTCACGTTTGAAGCCTTTAAACTTTGCAATATAAACGATGGGGTTTATCTTTTAGCATGTACAAAGGCGGTGAGTCGAGTAGCGAGGTTGAAATTTTACAGAAGACGTGGATGCAAAGATCGGTTCGCCACCCCGGGATCCACCGGAAGCCTAAAGGTTAATTGGTGGCGTATCATCCGAGGCTTCGGAATCGTCAATGATTGAGTCAAATTGACGCTCAGGGGTCAAGCCCCCAGCTTTGGGGTTGGAAGAAACGGTAACAAATTTAGAGTACAACGAATACAGCCGCGTGGCGGGGTTTAGGAGGCGCTGGATGAATTCTTTCCAGGAGGTGATGCTCAAGTCAGGTAGGCCATAGGTTCCCCGTGTGGTGTATTCAACCTCGAACCTGAGTTGATTTTCACGGTTAGCCTTCAACAGGTCGGCATACAGTTGCGTATACCCCAGCAGTGCACCCCGCGGGCCGGCGAAAAGCTGTACACTCTCAGGGAAGGGTTATGAACCGGGACGATACTAGGGCCGTTGGTTAAAACCGCCACGAGCTCAAAGGTCGATGTTAATGCGGGTTGAGGGCCTTTGACGAGAGTGATGAGCTCGTATCTAGGACCACTCTCCCGTTTCTTTTTGTGCTTCCGACGGCTCCCTCGGACTAAAAGCGAGAGGGTGTCGGCGTTGGTATGCCCGTGGAAGCTACCATCGATGACGTCGCTATAATCCCCCAATAGATTTAGGAACTGGCGATAGCAGTGCTTCGAATACGCCCGCTTCCCGTTCTTCTTGTTTGGAGGAATATGCCCTACGATATAGATGCGTGTGCCCCTGGACCGTGCATCATCGAGGCGCCCTTCCAACCAGCGCATCTGATCCTGCCCTAAGCCCCGCTTGTTGCAGTCTTCCAGTTTAGGGTTTTTCTTCTCTCTCTCTCTCTCTCTCTCTCTCTCTCTCTCTCTCTCTCTCTCTCTCTCTCTCTCTCTCTCTCTCTCTCTCTCTCTCTCTCTCTCTCTCTCTCTCTCTCTCTCTCTCTCTCTCTCTCTCTCTCTCTCTCTCTCTCTCTCTCTCTCCTCTCTCTCTCTCTCTCTCTCTCTCTCTCTCTCTCTCTCTCTCTCTCTCTCTCTCTCTCTCTCTCTCTCTCTCTCTCTCTCTCTCTCTCTCTCTCTCTCTCTCTCTCTCTCTCTCTCTCTCTCTCTCTCTCTCTCTCTCTCTCTCTCTCTCTCTCTCTCTCTCTCTCTCTCTCTCTCTCTCTCTCTCTCTCTCTCTCTCTCTCTCTCTCTCTCTCTCTCTCTCTCTCTCTCTCTCTCTCTCTCTCTCTCTCTCTCTTTATACCAGGCGAGCGTATTCAACGATAGGACTTGGAGCTGGCCACCCAAGAGCGTCACGTTAAAATAACCCCCCTTTAGAAAATCCCATGTCGCGCTTGAGATTAAGGCGATAGATGGACCAGATATCGGTTAGCCTCTCAAGCAGCGGGGAATGCGGTACGGTGGTGTCGTGGGCAAACTCATCATTGTTCCCAATAGTGGGGATGACCTGGATCCGGTCCAGGTCGAGGTGGCTCGCGTAGAAGCTCGCCACCCGCGCGTGATCGGCAAGCCCCGCATCGCTCCCCTCGGGCCGAGTTTTGTCGCGGTTGTGCCGGACAGCATCGCCGGTATCGATGATGAAATCGAGGGTTGGCGCGAGTTCGGAGGCGATGAAGGAGTAGGTCGCGTTGACGAGGTGGATGGGGCTATCGCAAAACCCCCGAGGACGCCGTACCTTCCCGCGCCGCCCCGTTTGAGCGCCTTCGCGTGGCAATAATGGCTGGGAGAGGATCCCTCGATATACTTTGCGTCGATGTGAATATCTGTTAAAATTTAGAATAAAAATATATTCGATTAAAAGAAGATAAAATGTAGCGATGATCCTTAAAGAGGATCGTTCAATTCGGACAAAAAGAGTTCGATAATGTGGCTCCGTGCCAAAAATAAATTACGAACTCTTTCAAGCCTTATAATTTTGTTTCCAAGCGGTTTGAAGCGTACCTTATAGCAAAAAATGCGGAAGTTCAAAAGATTAAAATAAGCTTACCAGTGATATGGAGAAACTTTCCGAAAAGTTTTGGCGATGGGGATGATACCTCCTCTACGCCTTGGGTAATCGAAAGCGGGGAAGGATGGGTAGAGGTTGAGAATAAAAGGAACAGGGCGATGGAAAATAGCACCAGAGATGCGAGGTACCACTTGGTATTGAAGAGAATATACCTCCTCATTAGAAAGAGATCTTTGTTTATTCGAGGTAGGAGAGAAAGTTATCTTAAAAATATATTTGAATGAATATCGATTCTAATTGTTTAGGTGAGTAGCAGCCTACTCTAACTGATAAAAGCCTTAAGCCTGGCCAGCGTTAAATAATCAGGCCGATGCAAAGATTACTTGCGGAAATTAGGGGTGGGTTCAGTTCCAACCGTGTAGATAAGCATCTTGAAGCAATCTTATAAATCCCACTTTTAACTTCAAGATGCTACCGATGGCTAAGTGGATTAAAACTATAATCCTTTCAGTTAGCCCAATTAAAAAAGCTTTGATAATTTATGCTGATAAGAGATGCCCATGGTTGTCAAACAAGTAGCCTTTAATCGGTTTAAGCTGATCTAAACTGCCACCTTAATCACGTGATAAATTTAGTAGGCGGACCCATTTGAAACCTTAAATCAAATCACGTTTTAGCCGCAACTTAAAACCTCATTTTGGAATTCTTATGGCTACTGACAATTTGACGTTTTACGTATTTCCGGGGAGTTTGGCCGAACTTGTCTACAAGGTAAAACAGAAACTATTGTTAAAACTGGATATTCAAAGACGTTTTCGGTGGCTTTATCTACTTAATAAAAAAATTCACTGACGTACTGACATACCTATTGACTGACATCTGAAACCTTTGAGTCTGATAGGGTCAATCTATTTGGGTGAGTGGGTGCGAATTGGCGAATCTTATCGAATCTGAAATTATCGAGCCTGATGGGTCCAATCTATTTGGTCGAGTGGGTGAGAATTGACAAATATCATGGAATAATTCACCATATTGCTCACCTGAAGCTAATTGAGTCTAAGTTTAATCTATTTGGGTGAGTGGGTGAGAACTGGCAAATAAGATCGGATCTGAAATTATCGAGCCTGATGGGTCCAATCTATTTGGGTGAGTGGGTGAGAATTGGCGAATACTATCTAATAATTCACCAAATTGCTCACCTGAAATTCAACAAAAATCAGTATTAGAGTTTTAAGTAGATTAAGTAGTTAGGATAATCAGCTCATCAGCCACGAGGGCAACAGCGAAGCTTAGTCCGAGTGGCTCGAGAGTAGCGTTGGTACAGCCTATAGGCTATGTCAGTGTGAGCTTATCTGATAAACTAAATACTGTAACGAAGCACGGGTATCTGGATGTTAGGTTTATATAATTTTAAAAACTTGCCTAATTTGTGCCCCGAACCGAGATAGCAAAGGCGGTCCATGGAGTTCCTGGCCTAGCATACGCCGCGCATGGAGGTTTTCCGGATTTTATCCTCCTTTCCAATTCATTCGATTTCCCTCAATCGGTGCGGTATCGTCCCCAGGTCGGCCCGCCTCGAATAAAATAAACAAAATGATTTTAAATATATAGAGAGATGTTTTGAGTAGCACTTTGGTGTTATTTGATTGATTCGATAGGTTTTTTTGTTTGGCCGAGTGGTGATGGCTTTTGTTTGAATCGATAGGACACAGTTTAGTTTTGAATGTGATTAGTTATTGGTTGTTTTGATAAGTTCAGTTAGGTTTAGCTGAGTGGTTGGTGGTTTTTGGTTGATTCGATTGAGCAATAAGATTTAGCTGAGTAGTTATTGTTTATTTATAGTATAAAATCTAAGTTAATAAATTTAAATATCTAAAAATTCTATAGTTACCGTAGCGAAGCACGGGTAAATCGGCTAGTAAAATAAAATTAAAGTAAAAGATGTGGATTAACGAGTGGTTAGCAATCTCCAACGTTCCATATAACCCATTACTTCTTTACGTTTTTAGCTTATCCTAAAAATTTCTTCCCCTCCTTCCCTTCAAAAAATCTCACAAGCTTAAGACATTTACCATTTACAAGATTTGAAATGGGGGTTCCATCCAAGTCTACTGTAATTAAATTATAGCTATCACAATTAGGTGTTTCTCCCCCAATCTAATATGAGTTTATTAGAGTGACTCTGTATAGTTATATTTTGAAATAGCACCGACTACACAAAAGAGTCTCAAAATGGCTTGATAAACCTTGTAGAGTTTTTCAACTTTACATCTCTCAAAATCTTCTGTAGCTTAATATTCCAGATCAATAAAAACCTTGTCACACTTATAGAAGCCCTTATATTTTATAAGGATGTAAACTTTTTTTCTAGATATCACCTTATAGGGTATCAGTTCTATGGCAAACTGGATCCAAAATGGTTGGTTTCAAAGATCTTGTGGAAATCCTGCTAATCCTTGCTCGCTGGTGCTGATTTCTGCTGGATTCCACAAACAATTTACTTATATTAAAGATACTAAAACACTAATAAACTAAAAGCTGGTTTTATATATATTTTTATTAGGGGTGGTGTGAGGTAAGAAGAATGAACCCTCTTAATATTGAGATGCTTAGTATTTAAATCATCTCAAGGCTCAAAGTGTGTCAGATGAGAAATTCATTATAAGCTAGTTGCATCCAAATTAGGTAATATGGGCTGTTGACCTATTGGATCATTCAAGACTTACCTCACTTCAATGTGAGGGCAGATGGTAAAGTGACAGCCAAGAAAATGAACCCATGAGGTAGGAATTTTATGTATTTAGTCCAATCAGATGGTGGGAAATTATTTTCACCTTGCTGACCCCCTCCAACCCTATAAAAGGGGCCATTCTCCATGTGTGACAGATTGGGGCCAGTCTGATCATCACATTGACCTCATAAATATAGTTTTGGATTTGCTTATCAAATTTGAAAGTCAAGTTTGAAGGGTCAAAGCATTCAAAAAAACAATTTGAGATGGGAATTGTAGTTAAGAATTTGGGTTTTGAGAACAAGGGCTGATACAGTATATTAAATTACCAGTATCTTGAATCCTCCAAATTTCCATAATTTACAATGCCAGGCTTTCATGAGCAATGAATTGGATGTTGCTTAAAAATTAATAAAGGATTTTGATTATTTGCACTATCACAAAAGCTTTAAAATGAGGAAATGACAACTAAAGATACAGTTTTGTTTTTTCAGAAAAATCATAATAAAGTTTCCAATATTCTTGCTTGCCTAAAAACACTTTTAGAGTTTAATTTATAAGAAAAAGTATTTAAATCAACCAGAAATGATTAGCTCAACTGGTGAGTTAGGCCAACAATTAGCTTCATTTGTGGTTTTGTCATGGGGCCAGAATTTTCTGCTTGCATGCAGCATTGCTGAAACCTTGGTCCACAAATATGTTGCAAACTCTGGTAATGGCGTGCAGGTTCAGGGGTGGTTCTCTGCTGAATTGTCAGTCATGTGGTCAGTGACATAGCTTGTACTTTCCAACTCCTTTGTTGCATATTGGCATGAACCCATGTGTTACATAAAACAAAACTCAAATACCTTTCTCTCCATCTTATGGGCCCCAGGAGAAAGCAGTGGTCCCCAATGGAGAGGATTGAAACTGACATCTCTTGACCATGGTTATGGTAGGGTTCTCATTGGCATTTTTGCTATATGAGGTGGGACAATTATGGGGGTGGCAACTCCACAATCCATAGTAGTACAGGAAAAGCTCAAATCATCCAACAGTCAGGTGGCATTGTCTATAGAGGAGCTGGAAAAACTTTATCAAGAAATTGCACATACCCACTTCCAAGCATGGTTGATGCATGCAACAGAGGGGAATCCCCTCTCATGCTCCAACTAGCCCAAGTGGTGGATGCATTACCCCTAGAATTGGTGAGATGGTTGCAGGAACTTATTGAGAAACAAGAGAGTTTGCAAAATTCAACTGGAGGAGTGTGTGGCGTTGATCACCTAGATGACATGTCCAGATAAGACAAAAGGTGAGGCATGGTCAGCCCTCTTAACAGTTAACCAGGGTCATAGCTCAGTAGACAAATATGCACAGGTTTTCCATCTTCTGGAAAAGGCAGCCCAGGTTACAGATTCCCAAGCTTTTCATATGTTCCACCCAGGTTGCAAGCAGATTTGCTAGCAGCTTTGGCAGCAGCAAAGGTACAGGTCACATTAGGGGAGGAAGTAGCCTTATAAGTACAAGTTATAAAGCAATTGGCGCTGGCACAGGATCAGCGTGAGGATAAATGTCACCATGTAAGAGAAAGTTTCTGGTGAGTGGCTGTTCTAGTCAAGGGGGCTGGCATCCAGACCCAAGAAACTTTGGAAACATACAAGGGGGAGGACGTCAAAGAAATGAAGATAAAGCATGTAGATTAGTGAACCATGGGCAGGGAAAGAGAAATATGTTTAAATTTTCATCAGCCAATTCACAATTGAAAGATTAATTTAGAAATAAATCACCTTCTCCGCTTTATCCTCGCCTGTTTATCCTATAAGGTTGCACACGGATGGTGGAACAGAAAGGTTAATGGCCCTGTTAGATACAGAAAAAGAAGAGAACTACATTTAATTTGCGTTGGCAGAACACCTGAAGTTTTAGGTGCAGAGGGGACCAGAGGTGGTGTTCACCAATGCATCATGGAGGGTGCCATCATGGTGAGTGAGCCCTTCAGTGAAGATACAGCAGGACCCATTTGGGTTCTGGGAGCAGTTCTGTGCAATTAAAAACCTAGCTCACCCAGTAGTGCTAGGGATGCGGTGGTGGCATTAGTTCAGACCCCAGACTGATGTGACTTCTAGTACTATAACCTTGAACCCAAGGATGGGTCCCCTGATGAAGTGGAGGCTGTTGGTGGGAAATAATGAGTCAGATGAGCATAGAACCCTGGGGGTCATGCAGGAAGAGGATTTACCATCAGAATAACAAGATTTTGTGGGGGTCTTTGGTATAAAAAAGATTCACCGTTCTAACCCATGGGGCCATTTGCATTCTCATTTTAGTTTAAGGAAAGGTCAGAACTCCCCCGTGGATGCCCAATCTACCCTCTGAATGAACGAGCCAAGTGTGCGCTGGAGGATTATAAGAAATTAATGTTAAACGGAGGTCTGATTAAGCCATCTAAGTCAGCCATGGTGTCCACAGTGTTGCTGGTGCCCAAGGCAAGCAGAAAGCTATGGCCGTATGGACTACTGGAGATTGAATGAATTTATGAAGCCAGACCCTTACCCAATGCCCTTAATGAAAGATATCCTGCCAATGGTCACAGGGTGCAACACCTTAACCAAGCATGTTTTGGCAGATGCGTTCAATCAGGTACCCGTGAGGCTGGAGCACCAGAAGTACATGCCATTTAAATGCTACCTTGGAATGTTCCAATACCAAGTTATGCCATTTAGGCTGCGCAACGCCCTGGAGGTGTTCCAACATATGATTGACCAGGTACTCAGTCAGATGATTGGCCAGTGTTGCATTGCTTACATGGATGACATCCTTGTGTTTTCATGTTTCAAGGAGGCACATGTATGTGATGTACAGGAGGTTCTGAAGGCATTGACTGCAGCAGGATTATGACTAAAGCCTTCAAAATGTGAGTTTAATTAGGAGTTGGTTACATTCCTGGGGGATGTTGTGTTTGGGAAGGGCCTGGGGGTATGCCCAGACAAGATACAGGCGGTGTGTGCATGGAAGGCACCAACAGATCATACAGGTGTAAGAAGTTTTCTAGGGAGCAGTGAATTTCCTCTGGAGGTTCATCAAGAATCTATCAAAGTTGGCCTTGCCACTTACACAATTAACACAAGATGTGCCATTTTCATGGGGGAAGAAGAGGACTCAGTATTCAATTTGCTGAAAGAGAAGCTCATTTTGGCGCCAGTTATTGCCCACCTAGATCCTGAGAAACCCTTCATAGTTGAGATGAACACCTCAAATTTCGCTGTGGGAGAAGTACTCTTACAGAGGGGGCAGACGGGTTAGAGCACCCAATGTGTTATTTCAGCCAGAAAATGATTCCAGCAGAAACAAACTATCTGATATATGACAAGGAGCTACTGGCGGTGGTTGTGGCACTGCAGGAGTGGCAGCAACACTTATTATATGTTCGTCATCATTTTGTAGTTCAGACAGACCATAAGGCACTGGAATACTACCAGGAGCCCCGTAAAATAAATCAGCGCCAATCCTGGTGGCATGTGGAGCTGGTTTAATATGATTTCTGAGTAGAGTACCATCTGGAAGATGTCAACACCATGACAGATTGGTTGAGCCGTGATGCAGGGCTATCATATGAAAAGTGGAGTTGGAGGAGTATAAACAGCAACCATGTTCCAGTTGGGCCAATTTGCCATGATGGTGAGCGAGGAGGATGAACTGGAGGGGGAGATACAACGGAAACAAAGGAGTTCAGCATTTGGTTGTCAGTTATGGGTAGAAATGGCGGAGGGCAAACAGCACAGCCACCATTTTACATATGGTAAGAAAGATGGGATTTTGTACCATGACTCAAGAGTATGGGTTCCAAATCCAACCCTACAGTGGGAAGTGCTGCAGGCATCACGTGACCACTCATTAGCGGGTCATCCTGGGGTTGAGAAGATGATAGAACTGGTGCAGCGTACATATTTATGGTCTGAACTGTGGAAGGATATCACAAAATATGTGGCAGAGTGCTTAGTTTGTGCACATTTGAAACCTTTGTGGAGGCAGTCTTCAGATAATTAGTCCCACTCCAGATTCCAAGCCAGCCGTGGGATCAGATAGTGTGGATTTCATTACAGAGTTACCCAAGATCCAGGGGAAGGATGTAATAATAGTTGTTGTCAATTGGTTGATTAGATATGCCTAATTTTTCTAATGTACCTCAAAGTTCTCATCCAAGAACACTGCAAAGGTTTTCATCAATGAGATAGTTGCCCATCATGGTCTTAATTAAAAAATCATTTCAGATCATGAACCCCAATTTATATCAAAAATTATGGTCAAATTTTCTCATCAACTTGAAGATTCGCCCATGTAGAGCTTCAGCATATCAACTTCAATCTGATGGACAGACAGAAAGGTAAACCAAATATTAGAGAAATACTTTTCAATACTATGTTTTCAGATTGGCAATATGATTGGTGTTGCAAAATTGACCCTGGGCTCTACTAGTGTGCCATCTCAACCATTATGAAGACTAGGTGGCCCTTTGCCATTTTTCATTATTGGCATACCAACCCCTACAAGTCCGTGTCCAACCCACCAACCAACCATCAACAAAACCTCCTTAGACCCAGGTGTCCTCAGAGTGTGCCCTGGCAAGTCCTGTCCCCATCCTGGGCGGATCAGGCACTTCCACGCTGCCCCACCCTTGCAACCCTTCACCAACCCATCTGGGCATGCCCAGAAAGTCCATCCCCCATCTTGGGTGGCTATGGCACTCCCGCGCTGCACCCTGCAAGGTTGGCAACCAGTCGGTGCATCAGCTGGTAGCCAGCTGGCCAGGTTCCCGCTGGTTTCTCATAAGGAGGAGGTATGGGAGCTGGAAGCACCAGCCACTCCAGGCATGATCACCTGCACCTATTGGGGATCTCCTGTCCCACCTTCCCTACTCTAGTGGCTCTTACTACTTCAAACAAATAGGAAAAAATGGGCGAAAGAGAGATGTTTATTAGGAGGGAATGAACAACTATTTATACCTCTTAAGGCTACTGCGCCCAAGTACTCCTTGGCCAATCAATATCAGAAAGCCCATTGACCACTTAATGCCAGAACTCTATCAGATTGTCACTTCATTCATCATAGCAATTCCCTCCTGATCCGCTCATCTGATCACCAAATAGTAATATTAGGTCAATCCATCCTTGGTATGAGTCACTGGCCAATTGTATAAAAATTCATTAAATTAAATATAACTTTAAGCATCCTTGGAATGAGTTGCCAGTGCTCTGAATTAGTCAGAGGAACCATTTTCAGATGATTTGTAACAGATTCATCTACTTTCTGCTGAGACTTCCACAACAATCTTCAAATGGAATTTTGGCAGTGAATGCAGTTTCTGCTGAACCTAAACTCGAATTAAATTATAACATAAATAGTATTGAACTAGGCGATTAGCTGGAAATCATGCCTGACTAACTGAAACCCCTAATTCTGATACTATCAGAAGGATCCATCTGGTTAAAATCCCAACGATTGGGTTACTTGGATCAGGCTGGGTCAGTTTGCCTATAACAACCACTACCATTTATTGAGATGGATGATGCCATTCTTTGCAAACCATGGATCAAATATGGCGTTGAATGGGGGGGTCAGGTGGCGGAGTATAAGTCAAGAGAGTATCTATAACTATCCAAAAACCAGCGTGGTGGTGCTCAGTGTACAGGAGCAACTCAAGGGAACTAGTATTCATTGTTTTAAATTTTAAATTTTATTCGAGGTGGGCTGACCTGGGGACGGTACCGCACTGATTAGGGAAGTGAAGAAAATGGGAAAGGAGGATAAAACCTGGAAAACCTCCATGCGCGGCGTATGATAGGCCAGGAACTCCATGGACCGCCTTTGCTATTCGCTATCTCAGTTTGGGGCATTGGTGCGCAAAACCAACACAGTCAAAAACGTCCCCTACCCAAAGTCCATTACCAGGATCGAACTCGGGAGGCAGTGGTAGAGGGTCCATACTCTACCACTGGGGTATCCTCCCTAGAACTAGTATTCATTGTTGTAATAATAAAAATAGCCTAACAAAGGATGCTGGAGCTAAAGAGATTTATGGCGAGGGTGTTGAGCATAGAAAAAGTGATAATAAGATGGGAAATTTCAAAAATTGGCTGTACCCCAGAGCGGATCAGAACCAAGTTTGGTACAGGGGTATGGTGCGCTGGTGACTAGGTTTGGAGGGAACCAGGTAGGCCCAGCGTTGTACCAAAAGCTGTAATAAATTTTAAAAGAATAAACAGGCTAACATTCTGCAAGACCTCCTCAAAGAGGTCCGCACACAGGTGCGCCTAAGTTAACATATGAAAATGTAAATGACTATTGGGGTTTATTAAAGAAGATGACCAATGAGAAATGTTGGTCTTAAGCAAAGATACTTAAGTAAACTTGAGGGAATTTTTGGATCAGTGGAAGTGGTACCAAGCCTTGATGCACCAATAGGCGCACACTTCCATCTGAAAGGGTCACATACCTCAAAATGGACTCTACTTGAGTAATCAACTGAAGTTGAACCTGACCTGGGCTTGCAATTTCGTAATTGAACAGGTTTCAAACCCTGTTCCCCAATTAACTGAATTGACCCATCATTTTTAAGTATAAAACTCATTTGTTTTAGCCCTAGAGCCAAACAAAGGGCTGGGCTTTATGAATCTTACTTGTACCAACCTGGGCGTACCTAGCCTGTACCCAGCATTGATCCAAGGTGTGCTTGAGATCAGGAAGGGACTAAAGTTTCACCTCCTGTACCTCCTGCCGCCTAGCCTTGTCCCTGCTGTTGGTGCCCTCTATAAAGTCATTTAAACATGACAGTATGTCAGGGGGCAGATGAGATATCCCATGTCATGATTCCGATATGACTGGACAATAAGCCCTAAGTTATTATGGCAGAATGGATGGAATCTGCCAAGTTTGATATGAGTTATGGTAATTTGAGCACCTCAAAATGAGGCAATATTTGAATTGTTAGGAAATCGCCTTGAATTAGGTGTCATGAGACTAACAAATGAAGAATTGGCAGAACCAATGAGATACGGCGAATTGAATTACTAAGCTATGAAAGTGATATCATTCAAAGTCACTACAATATAAGTGAGATGAGATGATCAGGGAGGAAGGTTGTTAATAGTTTAGAGCGAGCAAAACAGCGAGGATCCGCTGTGTTTATTATATTAAATAAAGAAGTATAGTGGGAGCAAGTTCTTCATAATTATTAATTAAAGTTTATTTCTGCTGGTTCAAGGGCAATTGATCCTCATATTGTT
>JAKSZP010002310.1:0-16366 GCA_022478985.1 Massospora cicadina | reverse complement strand
GAAAATCTCAAAGCTTAGCTTGAGGTTCCCCAGAATTTGGTCCATTGCACATTATAGTATGCCAGAACATTACACAGCCCTTGGGGTAGGCGGGTGATTGCAATAAGCCTTCACTACAAATGAGAGCACATTTCTGACCTTGGGGAGAAATATCCATTTTCCAATATCCACTGGCCAAGTCTATAGCTGAGAAAAATTTTGAGCTAGAGAGTTGTTCAAGGGCATCATCCAGCAGAGGATAAGATAGCTATCTTTTTAGTGAAGTTACTTAGTTTATGGTAGTTAATCACTACCCAATGACCTCCATTCTTCTTTTGATCAGCAAGAAAATAGACATCCAGGCTTTGGGATGGTACTAATAACCCAGCGTCTAATAACTGTTTAAGTTTAACCTCATATGTTGCTCTTCAACCTTGGACTTACAGTAAGGTTTAGATCAAATAGGTTGGGTATCACCAACATCAATGGTTTTGCTCCACCCCTTCATATGCCCATGATTAGTGTTGGTCTTAGAGAAAATTTTAATATATGTATCCAATAAAGAATGCACTTGTTTATGATAATACAATGTTAGGCCATCTGAGATGTGAAAATTATGCAGAGTACACATTATCTGGTCAGTGGGTAAATACATTTTTGTGACCAACCCAATAAATTGGTCAACTTTCTTTAATAAATTTAACCATTATTTTACGTTTTTTTAGAATGGTTTCTTGGGTAAACATAGTGGTGGACCTCTTTAGGATGGTCTCCAACTATATGGGCCACTACCTATTATCACAATTTACATGAATTCCAGGTGCTTTCTTGGGCCGTTTAGGTCCCCTCCAGACTAAGACACCCAAGTCTTCTCACTCCAAGTTACCCTCAACTATGGACACCCTGTTGGTGTCTACTCAAGTTGGGAGGTTTCTTACTTATCTGTTCTCATATGTGGTACTTTACACCCTCACCTGGGTTACCTCCTACTCAAGCACCATTCTAGATGCCTCATTCCCCATTCTCTTAATGGCTAGTTTCCTTGCAATGTGGTTTTGCGCTCCACATCACTTTTCTGGGAACAAGATAGTTATAGACACACTCTTGACATAAGCATCCAATTCCATGACGCTATCTCCTCAATCCAACTTTAACCCAGATACTGTAGCTATGAGGAATCCCAAACCTCTCCCTTTGGTGATAGCCATTTCCAATAACCATGGGCTCAAGGATAAGGCTGCTCAAGTTAAGCCGCCTAAACCTCCTATGATCACACTGTGGATAGGCCCCAGCTACTAAAGTTATGGCCTCCATCTCTGAAAGCTCTTCTAGCATTCACCCAGTGTGTGAACAACCCTTTGGATAAAGAGTTTGAAGGGGGTTATGAGGACATTGACTATTATGTTCTAGGAGCCCCTATTAAAGTAGATATAACAGATTGGCTGAACCCTGAAGGAGTAGATAAAGCACTGATCCCTCAAGAAACCTACTTTAATCAATGCTGGGGTGCCCTGAGGTTATTGATATCGCTAGTGATGCTAATCAGGTTATTGCTTTGCTGATCTGACCAATTAATCATGTTCACACCCTATATTTTATTAAAATAATCACCCTGAGACAGCTAAAAGAGCTTTTCTCTACTCTCCATCTTAAGGAAGTGTTAGCTCTCCTCCCTAACTTTGGCAGGTCCATAAATAAGATAGAGATTAATATTCAAAAAGTCTAGATTAGGGCTATCTTGGATACTGGATCTCCTGTGAACGTTCTTTCTTCCAAGCTGATCAAGAAGATTAAGCTAGCTCCTGATCTTAGGTGTACACAGGAGTTTGGAACAGCAGGTCCCAAAAATATCTATGCTATTGGAGCCTACTCCTCCTTGCCTATTTGGATTGAAAGCTCATCTTGTCAGCACCCACTGTGGCCTTAGATAATAAAGCTTTAAGACATGCTTATTGGCACACAGTTTATAATTGAGTATGATGATATAATCAACATGAAACAGTGCTACCTCTCACTGCTTGGTTATGAAGTCCCTCTTCTCTTCACCAATGATGAACCACATAAAAAATAATACTTCTGCTTAGTTGAATACCCTTTCTATGATTTACTTTTATTTTGAATTATTTTTGGACACAACAAAAAAAGTTGCCCAATTCAGTTGATACTTCAGAGGGCATTCCCTTTTATGTATCAGAGAGAATGATAATCAAAGCTGGTAAACAATGGGAGGTCACTACAAACATTACTCTACATATCCTCAAGCATGCCTGCTGCACACAACAAGCAATGATGGAGTAGTCTCTTTAAAACTCTGGGTGTTGCCAGGTATACTAGACCCTAACTATCAATGACTCATTAATATATTATTGGGGAACCTTACTAATAAGCCCATCCTTGTTAAAGAACATCAGAAGATAGGGAAAGGTATGCTAATTTATCTCAATGAGATTAACAGTGTTCACTTTATTGGGTCAATGTTGAATATGGGTTTACCCACTGACCAGATTATGTGTACTCTGCCTAATTTTCACATCTCAGATGGCCTAACATTGTATTATCATAAACAAGTGCATTCTTTATTGGATACATATATTAAAATTTTCTCTAAGACCAACACTAATCATGGGCATATGAAGGGGTGGAGCAAAACCATTGATGTTGGTGATACCCAACCTATTTGATCTAAACCTTACTGTAAGTCCAAGGTTGAAGAGCAACATATGAGGTTAAACTTAAACAGTTATTAGACGCTGGGTTATTAGTACCATCCCAAAGCCTGGATGTCTATTTTCTTGCTGATCAAAAAGAAGAATGGAGGTCATTGGGTAGTGATTAACTACCATAAACTAAGTAACTTCACTAAAAAGATAGCTATCTTATCCTCTGCATGGATGATGCCCTTGAACAACTCTCTAGCTCAAAATTTTTCTCAGCTATAGACTTGGCCAGTGGATATTGGAAAATGGATATTTCTCCCCAAGGTCAGGAGAAATGTGCTCTCATTTGTAGTGAAGGCTTATTGCAATCTACCCGCCTACCCCAAGGGCTGTGTAATGTTCTGGCATACTTATAATGTGCAATGGACCAAATTCTGGGGAACCTCAAGCTAAGCTTTGAGATTTTCTATCTTGATGACACCATCATCTTTTCTGAAATGTTCACCAATCATAACACTCATTTAAAAGAAGTCTTTCAATGCTTGCAAGCTTCTTACATCAAGTTGAAACTATAAAGATGTACCTTCTTCCAAAAGAAGCTAGAAATTATCATAAATTCTATCTCCTAAGATAGGATCCAGCTTTTACAAGATAAGGTTGAAGCTATCTCTAAAATGCCTGCCCCTAAAAACCTCTGGGACATTCAGGTATCTCTGGGTATGATGGGGTATTACCATCAGTTCATCCCAAAGTTTGATCAGCTCATTGAGCCGCTTGTTTAACTATTAGCTAATAACACCCCTTTTTATTGGGGTACAGAACAAGCAGCTGCTTTTGAAATGCTGAAGCAAATGATACAAAAACGTCCTATCCTATGGCAACCAGATTATAATAAACCTTTTATCTTGTTTACTAATGCCTCATACTACACCGTTGGGGCCATCTTAGCCCAACTGGATGAAAATGGAGTAGATCATCCTGTATTCTATTTCAGTAAGAACTTTTCAAAGACAGAATTCAACTAAAGAGTCACAGAAAAGGAGTGCCTTGCTGTATTGTTAGCTGTAAAACACATCATCGTTTCTTGTATGGCACTACTTTCATTGTGGTTACCAACCATGCTTTTCTAAAATGGTTACATAATATGAAGAATTCTACTGGGCAGTTAGCGCAATGGGCTCTAAAGCTCCAGAATTATGGCATAAAAGCTAAACATCCTGCAGAAACCTGCCACATGAATGTTGATGGGTTAACTTAACTGCTATCAAACATTTGGATAATATTGAGGTGAAGAGGTTATATGACCTCTTAATGACCCTAATAACTGGCATGGTGAGAATGAACCAGTTCAAAAAAAGTTAGACTGGCACTTTTGCAACACCAAAGTGGAGATTGGGAAGTTGTATAAGCAAGTGGGGTCAAAGTAATTGCCTTATCTATGGCCTTTGGAACGTGTATCTGTTATCCTGGAGGCTCACTCTACCCTAGGTCATGATGGAGTAAAGAAAACCTATGAGTGGATTAGGGGGAGGTACTATTGGGAAGGAATCATGGAAACTATTGTTGAAGTCTTAGATGCCTGCCTCATGTTTAAGATAAAATTCAGTTTTTTTTTTAGTACTAGATGGTCCCAAGATAAAATTCAGTTTTAATACTAAATATTAATATCAATCAACTACCTATTAACAACCATTCCACACCATCAGCCTAGACGTAGTAGGTCCCCTTCACAGACTACCAGTAAAAATAAATTTATCCTAGTAAATATTGACCAATTCACTAAGTGGGTGGAAGCTGTGAATTTCTCTGCCCAAATGCCCAAGGCCACCACAACATTTCTACAGCAAATTATTTTCACTTGCCATGGCTGTCCCCAGATTCTACTCTGCAATAATGGTAAGAACTTTATCTCCAGAGTAGTCAAGATCCTGGCTACATCTATGGGACCCACAGCTCTTCTTGACCCTATATAATCCCTTTACCAATGGAGCTGTGGAAAGATCCAATGGAACCTTGGTTTCCATCCTGAATAAAATGGCCTCCTCTGATCCACTTCACTGGGATCAATATCTACCCAGTGCTCTTATGGCATACCAGATTAGTTATCACTGGTTCCTAAGATGTCTCATTTCATGTTCTGAATGTATGGGAACCAGGGATACCTGTAAGTCCCGGAAAACATCCTCTGTGCAACAATTGGGCCATTTTTCTGTTCTCAAGCAAGAAGGCACTGAAAAGGATGGCTGTACCCCTTGTTACTCAGGGCAATCTCACTCATGTGGTAGATTAGTGCTGGGTAACAGCCCTCCCACTTCAGATCCTGCTTCCAGTACCCACACTCTTCTCAGCAGAACTGCTATGAGGAATTAGTGAAATCTGCGCCAAGATCATTAAAATGAAATTGATCATAACTAATTTGAGTGGCAATCAGCCCAATGCTCAAATTTCAAATGGTTGAAAAGGTATGAAGACTGATCTATTGACTGGAATGCCTAACGGTTGTGATTTGGTTAACACAACAATCAGAAAAATCTCCCCCCTCCCAAATTTGTTGGAGATCACACCTGATGGGAAGGTAACAGCATCAGATACCATTGATGAGGTTTCAAAGCTTCCTGCTAGCAAATCAGGCATTGTGCCTGATGCAATGCCACTGACCAAACAAATGGCCCAGCAACTGAGCACAGGTGGGTTGGACATCCTGAACCCATTACCAACCAAATGGTCCCACCCCTATGTGGGGTAGCCTTGGGGGATTCTGTCTGCTCGTCAGGCTAAACGCTATCACACCAACCTTTGGAAATGCAGTCAAGCCTTGCTTCAGATGTTTGAAGTCAAACCAACAGCAACTCAGCCTGCTGCCAAATTCTTCAATTTTGGCTCCCTGTTAAATTATATGTTCCCCATTCCTGAACAATTTGCCAAATAGGTCAAACTTGTGGGACCTGATCCTGGCTTGTTTCCCCTCCAAATTGACTACCATTTAATCAGTCACATTGCACTAGAAAATTGTTTGTTGATTTTCTTCCTTAAAAATTCCCATTAAAAAACCCTCCCCAAAATTTTGTTTTTATATGTTGAGAATTAAGCCACCTTTTCCGCCAATGCTCTCATACCCCTTGGGGTTAACAGCTGTGTTTGTCTGGTTCTTTATTTTTAGCCTATACAAAATTCTAGCTCACTGGCAGATATTAGTGGAACTCCTTTCCAGTACCATATTCATTGTATCAGCAGCAGTGCCTTGGGCATTCTGGTTTGCCATTCAGGTGCTCTGGCTCCTTGGCTGGCAGGCCAGTCTAATTCTTACTTGCTGTTCACCTGAAAATACCCACCCTTTTAGCTAAAAAGGGTTAAAATACTCTAAAGTTGAGGAACCTGAAAAGCCATGAGAAGATTGGCTCAATGTATCATTCAGCTAAATTCTGAGGCTATGATGAAACTTAGCTAAAATGGTTACAAAAGAGGGACAAGCAGACAATGAGTTTTGGGCTCCCATACCTTCCTTCAAAGTGTCTGACCTGGTCCTGTATTACCATAACTGCATCACAACCAGAAGTGAAAAGCTTGGGTCTATTTGTAAGGGTCCCTTCACTGTCACCTACAAGAGAGTAGATGAGTACTCTATAAACTCTTTGGCTACCAGTATCACCATAAAAAGAGTTTATGGCCATTTCCACCACCATTATTCTCACCCTAACACTCTTGAAATGGGGTAATGTTGGACAATTACAAGTATGATTATTTATTAAGAGTGTTTCAGTTCAGAATAAGGAGGAAATTGAGGATGAAATTGGCCAAAAGACCCTGGCTGATTTTTGGTGGAATCCTTTAAATTGGGACAATAAATTTAGTAATATTATTCAGTTCAATACCTCAAAGTCAGATAATTGAATTAAGCCAACTATGTGAAAAATTCTGGAGATCCCATAAGAGCTTCTCCCCAGGCCAAAAAAATTTTAGTACAACCTATCCCACAGAGGCTGGCCCCTTTTATAGGGTCAGAAGGGGTACTGCAAGGTAAAAATATCTTATTCCTACTGATTAGTATGACTTATTAAATTGATACTTCATGATCACATCCTATCAACAATCAACTTATCACCAGTTATATATGAATGAGGTGAGCTTTCTGATATCTGGTAGGTCAAATCACAATATTCCATAATTTGGACATTACTAAGAAATTTAAACTTTAAGCCTCACCAAATTAAATACTATGTATCAACTTATTAGAGAGTTCTTTTTTCTTATCCTCGCAGCTACTAATAAAAACTTCTAAGCCCTAACTTTTTAGTTCTTAAAGACATTTATATTATTAAAACTAGCGGTGAACAAACTCCCTTTAATTATCTCAGCAAGAGATTAGTTTTCTCCTGCAATATTGCTGAACTCTGGGGAAAATTAGCACCAGCAAGCCTAAACCCAGCCCAGAGTCCAGCACATATCTCATTTATATATTTTACTAATATGAGGATGGCCAACCAGGGGACAGACACATCTGATATGTAGGAGCAGGGAAAGCGGAAAACAGAAATGAGAAGAGAGCGCAAAACAAAGGAACTTAAAAGATATGACTTGGCACACTTTGGTGTGGCTGGGGGGCCACGGGTGGTGGGTGACTAAACCTTGAGTGGCATGGCAACATGTGGTCTAGTAGGGTGTACCACCTATGAAGACTGTGAGGTTTTCAATGTCATAACGAAGGAACCAGATTGGAATCCAGATGCCCATTCATTTCTTCCATTTATGTTGAAGTGAGCCGAACAGCCAGGCTTGAAAATGGTCAGCCAAATGGCTGTGGAACCTGATGATGGCTTGGTTAAAATTGTGGAAGATCCTGTTGAAGGCGTCAAGGGTAATTGTGTAAATGGACCATATTGCAATGCACACAATTAGAGCCCTCAGTGTCTGGGGGATAGGTGAGGCCATGTTGAGTGCCATGATATTGTGGGATAGTCAGAATTTGGTTGTAGGTGATTGTTGAAACAAGTGCATCATGTTGGCCCAGATATGCGCAGATGGCGGGCACTCTTCCAGGCGGTGTGCTAGTGTGTTGGGTCTGCCACAGATGGCGCATATCTTGAACATTGAGAAAGTACAGTCAGCTGTTCTATGTATAGCACATGTATTGCCACATTGTGGAGTACATTTGTGAGGATAGGAGGGGGCAGGTGACGAGGTTCCACACCTGTTTTTGGGTGTGCAAGTCATATGGGACGTCTTGGTAGTCTAGGTAGTCAATCCTGGACAGAGGGAAGGGTGGTAATGGGGCAGGTATGTTAGACACTGTTTGTCTTCTGTGGAGTTGCACATATCCAGTTTGAGGGTGAATGTCTTCAAATTGATGTGCATAGTAGAAGCCTCAATCCCCTTGTCTTAGGTTGTATAGGATGCGTTTGAAATACTGATTGGTGTTGTGCAGTCCAGTGGCGTTTGGGAATGTTGCAAGATACTTCATCAGGGTCACCGGGTTGGAGGGGGACCTCAAATGTAGTGCCTTTGCAAAATTGTTTTGGGCTGCCTTGGCCCAGTGGGGGGATGGTGGGTTGGGTGATGTTGTGGAGGCTATCCATGAGCCTAGGGTTTGTGTAGCTCTTTCCATGAAGTTGAGCAGCCCCATCCCGCCTCTCTTCTGTGGGCCATACATGGTCTTCAGCCTGACAGGTGCACGGTATCCAGACCATAGCCAGTTTTGCAGGAGCTTGTAGACTGCGTTGGTAAAATTTGTGGAGAAGGGGATTGCATGGGCAGCAAACCATAACTTTGATAGGATCAGGGAGTTAGCTAACACAACTCTTCCAGTTAGGCTGGCTTTACTCCTCTGCATACATGTCATTCTTTTTGTGATGTTGTCCAAAACGTTGGTTTCTATGGTGTCAAGTACATATCCACCAGCTTTGAGCCATATGCCCAGATGACGGACTGGGTTGGTGGCAGGGTGGTGTGCAAAGGGTAAACACAGTGGTTTTACTGGCTTGTATTGTTGTTGTGTGGTTGGATGTGTGGTTGGTTGGTTTGTGTGGTGGTGGGAGGGTGGGGCCCAGTTTGAACTGAATTTGCCCATAACAATTACCTCTGTTTTATGTTTGTTCAGCATGGCGTTACTCACTGATTCATACTGGTGAATAATGAGCTCAATTGCCCTGGCATCCCTATTGCCTGAGACTCCAACAATGCAGTCATCAGCAAAGGCGAGCATTTTGGTTGGTGGTTGTCCCTCCAACCTGATTCTGGTGAGCTTTGAGTTTGCAATGCGGAGGAGGGGGTCAAGGGTAAAATTGTATAGTAGGGGGCTAAGCAGGTTACCTTGTTTAAGGCCCCTTTGGGGGGTGATGGTGTCAGTTAGAAAACCTGGGCCTCTGATTACAAACATGGCTGAGCGCGTTAGGAGGAGCGCCCAGTTTATAAAGCGGGGTGGTAGGTTGAAAGCCTTCAGACATTGTTCTAGGTATCCCAGTGTACTTGGTTGTATGCTTTCTTTTGGTCCAGGAAAGCAAGGGTGCCTGTGGGGTTAGCTTGGCAGATGTTAGCAATTGTGTGGATATTATCCCAAGTTGAGCGATTTGGGATGCATTTAAATTGATGGGGGGAGAGGGTTGTCTGAGCAATGCAACCCAGACGTTTGGCTAAAATTTTAGTTAGTATTTTAGTGTCGGTATTGGTGAGAGCAATTGGGCACCAGTTGTTTAGATCTTCCTGGTCTCCTTTTTTGAAAAGTGTGACCATATATGCATCTTGTCCACCAGGTAGAAGGGATGTGTCTTCCAGGTACTTATTCATAGTTGCCAGTAGTATTAGTGTGATATGTGTCAAAATATTTTTTGAAAAATTCATATGGGAGGCCATCAGATCTAGGGCACTTGTTGCATGGGGTTGATCTTATTATCTCCCGTAGTTCATCTTTAGTTATGGGTGCTGCAAGGTCTGGTTGGCCAGCTATAGTGTCAATATTAGCAGATGATAAAAAATTTTCAATTTTGTTAGGTGATGTGAAATCTGCCATGTACAGGTCAGTGTAAAATCAGTGTAATCCAGCTGATATTTTTGATGGTGTAGATGACATTGTGCCATCTGCTTGGTCGACCTGTGCGCAGGTCACTGATGTTGAAATTGGTTTAAAATGGCGGAAAAATTGATCCATGTAAGTTTCTCCAGATAAAATGTATTTTGATTTATAGCATACTTTGGTGTAATGCTGGTGTTTCCTAAAGAGGGAGTTTACCTGCATCAATAGCTGGAACCACAGGTGGCCCCATTGGGGGGTGTATCCCTCATGAGGTGTGTCATTTTCTAAGTGATGAAGCTATCTGATAGCCTTTTTGACTGTCACGGACATTGTGGCTGTTTTTCTGGAGTTTAGGTGGCAGGCTTTCTTGGTTGCACGAGCCTTGATTATTTTCCCCTCAGCAATAGGATTCCCATTGGGTGTTTGTCTTTCTTGCTGTGTTGTTAGCACCATCTCAATCCAAAGTTTAAGCTCTGGAAGGTGGATGGTGCTTGGGTGAACTCTGTGCCAGGTTGGTGGTTTTTCATATTTTTCTGAGGATGACAGTGCTATCAAGACCATTTGATGGTCGGAGAAAGGGATAATTGTTGTAAAGTTTGGTACTCAGTGCTGGAAGTCTATAGGGGTGAGCATCAGGTCAATCTGGGTCATTGAGACCAGCTGGTTATTGTTGTGGTGGGGCCTCATCATGTTGGCCATGGTGGGGGCTTATTTGGGAATGGTGTTGCATAGGCCCAACATTAACTTTAGTATGTGTAGTTCCATGTAGCCGTGGGGTATAGCCTTAGACTTGGACCAGTGGTTGGTAATGATTTTAATCCAGCAACTGAAATCTCCCACGAAATTTGTTGCCTCAGGGAAAGGGATTGAGAGGATATTGGAGAAAAAAATTTGGCAGTCATTTGGATCATTTGGGGCATACACACATGCCACAGCAAAATTTTCTCCATTCCACTCAAGGTTTGCTAGGAGCAGCCATCCCTCCAGGTGGGAGGATGTGCTTTGTATTTTTACTGGAGGGTTACAGTTTGTTCAAATTACCATCCCACAATGGTGTGTCCAAAAGGATTTGGCCAGGAGGAGCATGGTTGACCATAACTCCTCCTCCTCCCCCAGTGGACAGTGGGGTTCTTGGATGGCCAAGATGTCCACAGGGATATTGTGTAGGAAAGCCATTTTTTTGGCCTGAGACATGGGGCCTTGGCTCCTGCGATGTTGAGCATCCCTATGTTGATTGTGGTAGTCTGCACATCAGGAACGCTGGGGTGACCCACTGAGGTCACCCAGTTCCTTATTGCAGGTCATACTGTGAGTATGGGGTTGACTAGCCAGATTTGTTCCAGTGTGTTGGTCGGCAGCCTTGGTGCTGGCATTGTTCAGTTTTTTCTAACTTGGATTATTCCATGGATTTTGGGTCTGGAGTGGGTTGGCTTTTGCCCCATTAGAAAAACTTTTTCTGCCGCTTATCTGTGGGTTTGATGGGCACAAACTAGGAGTTGGGGTGGTTGGGTCTTGTGCATAGATGTTGTTGCATTGTAATTGGCTGAAGTGGTCTTCCATATCATTGCCTATCACATATGATTGGCTGGGAGGATCCCCAGTGGTGCAATGTGGATCTGCTCCTGCTTGGTTGGAGGTGTTTGATTGGTTGTGTCCAAAAAATTCATCACTTTGGTTGTATTGGGTTTTATATGGGGGATCTGATTGTTTATTCCGCTGTGCTGCCATGGCATCTTCCTGAATTTGTTCTGTGGAAATTGTGGTGTGAGTTTGGATCTCAGCGGAACTCACAGCCTGCTTGCAGATATTCTGTGTGCAACAGTGGTCCTTGTGCGAGATGGGCTTGACCAAAGCAATATCAGCTCTTTTGCCCCAATAGAAGGCAAAGGTGAAGTCCTTATATTTAGCCAAAGGTTGAGCTTGTTTCATCCATATTGTCCTCACAAAATTCCGGTGCTTCAATTATGCACTTGACGGGGCATGCATGGTCTTTATGGCCTATTGCTGAGCAGAATTCGCAGATAGGTGAGGTATGTTCTGGTGTGATACAGAAGGGGCAAGATATGCTGCCATTGGGGAGGTTGATGGTCACTGTTCGGGGAATGAGGGTGATGTCCTCTGCCACATCCTGATCTGGTTCAATAATGGCTATTGCCTTTCCTGTGCACAGGTAGGGCAGGAGGGGGAATTTTTAAATTTGAACTGTGAGATTACTCCATAACCTTTGAGGCCTCTGTGGAGTTCATCCACAAGGATATTACAGTGCATGGTGCTTGGGAGTCAGTCAAATATGATGAATAAATCATTTGCCTCATTCCATCATGTGTGCACTGTGCAGATGGTGTGGTCTTCATTGTTGATTTTTATGGAGAATTTAATTTTTGCTGCATCCACCACTTCTTCTGCAGACATGAACCCAATGTCCACCCACCCTCTGTGTAGATTTTTGTAATTTACCAAGATGGTGTTCAGGAAAGTCATGGAGAAGGCCTCCCTCATTATTTCCCATAATTCAAGAGAAGTATTGCCAACCATAATTCTAAGGCCATGCTCAAGGGAAGACAAGGGTTGGGAGTGTTTGATTTTGGTATATGCGCCCATTTTTTGCAGAAATTGCAAAACTCTGGGTGCGGTGCTGTACTCACCCTTTTTGGTGGGAGGGTGTGTCAACATTCCACCAGGGCGTTTTTCTCCAGCGGGTTGGGAGGGCTTTGGGCCTTTCATGCTGGCCACTTTTTCCCAACTGGTATTGTTGCGGACAAATTTGCTCATATTCCAGGTTGATTGTCAATCTTGGAGAAATTGTGTAGAATCATGTTACTAAAAGTGATAATAATGGGAAAGAAAAGCTATCTCATTTATATAAATTATCTTCCTTTTATAATTGCTCAAACTATAATCAAAGTAACTAAAATCTATATTAATAATAATTTTACTTATGAAATGATTAATTAATTTAATGATTATTATCTCATGGCCTTCATTATATAACTAATAAGTATTGAACTTGATTTTTTCTCCACAAATGCCAAATTAAATGGTTGGCTACTTCAGGAATTATATGGTTATATATATTTCAACTATGATCTAATAGTTGATACAAGTCAATATTACCTAGTTCCAATTCAGTAATCAACTAGGTATCCTAAGTCAAACTCTTAGGGAATAACTAAGCCAATGCATCAATGGGACCTTGACAGTTTCAGTCAATTGTGGAATAGTGCATTAGGCAAAAATTATAAGTGTGTTTAGTAATACTAAGATAACAGAGTTTAAAAGGCTCAAATTTTTATTTTTAGTGTTCAGTTGGGGATTGGTTTACAATTCAATTAATTTGATAGGTTCATTGGTTTTGGTAAGCAGTTGGTGATGTAAGTCCAGGAGAATGTCCCCTGTGCATAATAAGTCACTCTTCCCATTTGTGAGCAAAAAAGGGCCAAAGCGGGTGGCCATACCCCTCATCACCCAGAGTGACCTCGCCCACATGGAGATGAGCGCTGGGTAACAGCCTTCCCTCTTCAGATCCCTCCCCCAGTACCCTCACTCACCTCATTTGAACTCATTAGCCAGATTAAGAAAAACTGTTCCAAGATTGCCATATTGAAGTCAATCAGTCTGAAACCAGTGGAAAATAAGCCTAACAATCAGAAATCTTATAGTCAAAAAGGTATAAAGATTGTATAGTGAGCTGGAATTGCTGACAGTTCTAATTTGCCCAGCAGTGCAATCATCAATATTAACCCCCTCTCAAAATCATTGGGGATGATCCCCATCATGCAGCTCCCATCTAGAAAATTGGGAGTTGCAGCTGACACAGCACCTTTGACCAAATAAATGGCCCAGTGACTGGGCTGGGGTGGGTTGGGCATCCTGAACTTATTTCCAACTAATTGGGATCACCCCTATGTGGGGTGGTTTTGGGGGATTCCTGTTGCTCATAAGCCAGATGCTGTTGCACCAACCGCCAAAAACACAGTCAAGTCTCAGCTTGGGTATTTGAGGCCAAACTGACAGCAACTTGGCCTGCTGCCAAATTTCTTGATGTTGGTTCCCATTTAGCTTATTCACCTATTCCCAAATATTCACCAGTTAGGTTGAACTTGAAAAACCCAATCCCAGCTTGTTTCCTCATCAATTGACCACTATTTAATCTGTTGCATTTTACTGAAAAATTTGTTGTCAATTTTTCTTCCTTTATCTTCCATTAAAAACTTTTCTCTAAATTTAATTTTTTTATGTAAAAAAACCGCCCTTTCTGACAGCACTCACACAATTATTGAAGTTAATGGCTGTATTCATCTAGTAATTTATTATGTGCCTGTATGAGATTCTGGCTCATTGGCAATTATTGGGTAAAATCCTCTCTAGTTTTATATCCATCATATCAGCAGAAGTGCCTTGTGCATTCTGGTTTGCCATTTAGGTGCTCCAGCACCTAGGCTGGCAGGCTAGTCTAATTCTAACTTGCTGTCTGCCCAACAGGTGTTTTGTCAATTCAATAATTCTGCCTGTTTAGGTTGTTTTTATTAGTTAGTGATTAATGGTTCATTAAGTTGTCTTTGATAGATGATTAATGGTTCATTCAGTGACTTTGATGAATGGTGATGGTTCACATTCACATTAGTTTTGCTATTCAGTTGGTGGGTTATATGGCTAATGATACTGATACTATACTAGTACTAATACTAATATAAAGTAAATGAGGAAGGTTGACCTTGGGAAAAATATACCATGCCAAGTTTTTTTAGCTTGTGCTGTTTTCAAACCTTTATCAGTCAAAACCTGACCTGAGTGGAGCAGGAACCAACCCTCTATGCTACCACTATTCACTGATACCATTATAATACCATACCAATATAATATTATTACTGATATACTCAGTGGTTTTAGTAGTACTATATATATAAATAAAGATGTAAATGTTCATTTGTTCAAGATCTTAAAATCTCTAAAAAAAGTTCTTCACTGATTGTTTTTGAATCTTTACATAACTTTACATTAATATAAGAATTTTTCTTATATACCTACTATATAGATGTTACAAATTTGACAGGTAAAATATGTTTTTTTGAAAAAAGAGTACAATCTGTTGGACTAACAGCAACACACACAATACTCATGCTTTTTTGAAAACAGTGCCATCTGTTGGATGTGACAGCAACATACACAATCTAAACATTGCTCATGCCAAACAGCATGCTTATTGATAGCACATCTAATTGTTTTATGTTATATTGTGTTGAAATTGAGCTGTCATTTACTATAGCATTCATTTCATGAGTATAGTTTATTTATTTTCTTTTTTTCATTGTTTTTCATTTCTTTTTTTATAGTTTTCTTATTTTTCAGTGCAATTAGTGGTGGAATTGAGCTGTGTTAATTGATTTTCAATTAAACTCAAATTTTTATCTAACTGAGGTAAGCTGACCAGGGGACAGACATTACCAAATATATGTAAAACTAAGGAAATAACTGACAAATACAAAATTGGGCACCCCAGGGTACTCAAGTTACCCCTGTTGCCAGCGGGACTGCCAGGTATGGGGGGTTGGTGCACTACTCCAAGAAGGTTTCCCCTGCTATAGAACAGGTGTGAAGGAAAGGGTCTGTGTGGAGGAACCAGAGTGAGAACCATGATTCTATGAGCGCTTTTTGCCTTGGTCTCATATATCCATAGAGCCAGGCTTGGAAGTGCTCCAGTAAGTGGACACAGAATCTGTTAATAATCCCATGAATGATTGGGACTGTGCCCTTGAACGCATCTAATGCAATTGTGTGGATTGTCCACATTGCAATGGGCACTATTAGGGAACGGAGGGTAGATGGTATTGGTGACTCAATCAGAGCGCAAAGATGCTCTTTGATATTAAGAATTCTTGTTTGTTTTGGATCTTAAGCAGGCGTGCAACTTTCTGCCATATAGCTTTGGTTGGGGGCATGTTTCTAGGCGGTGATGTAGGGATCCCTCCCCTCCACATACTGCACATGTTTTGTGGAGGGAGTTGGAACAGTCCGCCATTCTATAAGTCCTTCTCAGACAGCGCAAGGTTTTTGCTCTTATCCTCAGCTGTAGAAGTGGGTGGTGAGTCATTTTCTACATTGCCTTCTGTGTGGTTAAACCATAGGGAATGTCCAACATATCTTGGTATTCTATCCTAGCTATGCTTGGAATTGTTGTGAGCATATCCCTCTGGGGGTGGTTTTCTGGGTTTCTTAATTTGAATCAGGGGCTGGTCATCCCCTTCCCTGTATAGTACCCATGTTCTCTATGGTCCATCCCATACGGCGGATATTTCAGAGGATATGTTTGAAATGAGGGGAGGTTCCATGTGGATCCATTGCAGTAGGGTGCTTGGCAAGGTATGAAAGTAGTCTGGGTGGACTATGTGGGTTGGTTAATTTGAGCGCCTGTGCAAAGTTAGTCCTTGCTGCCCAGACCAATGTTGTTGCAGGAGGTCTGGAGCAAGGATTTCCTTTATCCAGGTACCTAGCATGTGATTGGCGTGGCTCTCAAAATCTAATTAGTCCCATGCCTCCACTTGAGCGTGGGCCAAATATTGTTTTCATCTGTATAGAAGGGTGAGAGCCATGCCACAGCCAGCCCTGGATAAACGCGCGGATTGAGGTTATAAAGGTAGGTTAGAAGGCTATTGCATGGGCCTGGTACCACAGTATTGGGAGGATGAGCGAGTTAGCAACTGTAACTCATCCTGTTAGTACTGAG